>JAVQJS010159204.1:0-12076 GCA_036024795.1 Galaxias rostratus
GTATAAAAACACACACACACAAACACACACACACACACACACACACACACACACACACACACACACACACACACACACACACACACACACACACACTTAGTTAAATAAAATGCACCACAATACGTTATGGTTGTATGGAAGTATTATGAAGGATAACAGTACATTAGTTTGTAGTGTAATAATTAATAATACACTCTAATGAAAGCGTCTAAATGCCAGTGCCAAAAGCTCACTTTCAAGTTTAATTTTATGTTAGTAACATCACTCCCAACGACATAAGGTTCAGAACGCATTATGTAAAGCTACTAAACAAATAGATAGTTTGTTCCCTACTCCTATTACATAACTCTACCTGCAGGCTCCGCATCCAAGTGGACGACCAAATCGTTTTCTTTCAAGTCCCTTCTCTGGTGATCTTGCGATCCAAGTCCATTGTCTCCGCCTAGTGCTGCTGCTGGGGCCTTTTCTACCGCCATCACCGGCGCAACCTCTCTCTCTGCTGGCGGTGAAGAATTCGCTGTTTGCTCACCACTGTCAGAGGTCTCGGCTCTGTACGCAAGTTGTTCGATTGGAAAGACCTTGGGTTCACATTTTCTATCCGGACTTAGTTTCACTTTTTTAATAGCAGGTTCATCCATATCAGAAGCGTTTGAACAGGCTCCAACAAGAATGTTGTCTTCGTCCGCCATCTTTAACCCATAAAGCCGCTGAGAACTATGGTAAAAATTCTTTCACGGACGACAGCTGGGTGATTTGCATGGCGCATGTGATTCGCTGTCCACCAGTAGTTGCGATCACAGCGCCACTGCTGCACGTCGATGACGTCATATCATAACAAAATGTGGTCGTGCGGAGGCAACAATACATCAGTAAGATAAAAAAAAAGGTTTTTTTAAATGTGTGCATGATATGTGATACTGCAGATCTCTAAACGGAATCTGATACAAAACTACGTGTAAACTCCTCAATTTAAGGAATGTAATTACACAAATACATTTTGTTTTTGCAATTATTAGGGTAACATTTTAATTATTTTGATTTAAGACGCTTTTGCACTTTTTGTTCTAGGGATCTCGCAAGGACAATTTGTCAAATTGTGAGCGCCATCTTGCCTGCATTGTCTATGTATTATTAACAAATATTTAAAAAAAGAATGCCTAAAAAAGTTCAATATATTTACTTTAGTAATCTTACAAGCACTGTCACATAATTTATATGCACTGAAATTATGTATAAAGAGATGGTTACGCCGGAGTAAATGTTCTTATGATGTGGGGCTGTGTACATGCTGCTACCTATCAGGGAAGCTCTAGCCATATAAACTAAAATTGGTTGGCTATCCGCCCCTCCTACCGTAGCGTCATCAACCGCGTAACTGTTGACGTTATAGCTATCTATCTCGTGTAGTTTTGCTTGCGTGCTTGTCATATTTCATTATCTTTTAGGTGAAATATACATAGCCTACCGTTAGCCTTTTAACTAGATTCAGTTGTTTATTTTATGGAGGGGATTTTGAACTGCAAACCATTGGATTTGGAGGATTTTTACGGTTTACTAGGATGCGACGAATTATCATCGGTAATGTTCAGTTCTGTTTTTTGTTACATTTGCACAATTCAACCTCTATGGACATAGCATGCTGATCTAAGATATCATCATATGCTAAAACAAGGTTTATACGTATTGCTGTCCGTTCTTTAGATTGTTGACAGTCATTATGTAGATTACTGAATTGTTCCAAAATTTAACAGCATAGCAGTCCAGTGTTTCTCCAACAAATCCTGTAACTTTTCTTATTATATCGGCAAAGAATGCATCATCGTATCCCCGTTAGTCAGACAAAGCGTAGGCATACATAATGAGCTTTCGTACCCATTGCTCTGAACCTTAATTCCCAAAAGTGTAATACTATAAGTTCTTGTTATTATCGCAAAATTAGTAAGAATAGACTACCACTTCAGTTAGGTCTGTCCATTAAAAAAGAAATAAAAAAAATTACATTTAACTTTAGTATTGACATGGCTTTTCATAATGTCTATCTCCTCTACAGTATTCTCTAAAGTGTTAAATACTTATTTTCTGACATGTATATATATATTTTTTTGTAGACAGAACAGATTGTCGATGAGTACAAAATTAGAGCCTTGGCATGTCATCCAGACAAGCACCCAGAAAATCCAAGAGCAGGTAGTCTTTAAGTTCCTGGACATGTGTGCCATTGCACTTTATGTCATAAAATTCCACAAGCATTTCTTTGTGTTTTATCGGTCCTTGCAGTGGAAGAATTTCAAAAGTTGCTGGAAGCCAAGGAGGTACTGTGCAATGAAAACAGCAGAAAAAACTATGATGATTGGAGAAGAAGTGGATTATCTGTTACATTCTACGATTGGAAAGCCTTGAGTGACTCCGTAAAAACAGTATGCAATTACGATTACTGCACGAAACTATAATTAATCATTTAGAAAAGTATATGATTGTACGTACACTAATTACAAATATGTTTTCAGTCGATGCATTGGGCTGTAAGGGCCAAGAAGGAACCAATGCTGGAAGGACAGAAGCCAGTGTTCCCCGACAGTTCCGAAGAAGAAGCTATTGGTTTGGACCAGGATACATCTGACGGGTCCCTACATGACTTAAAGTCATCCCAGAGTAAGCTTTTAAATCTCTCACATACCCATTAAGGCGATTGACAATTAATTTCCTGACAAATAAAATTGTGATTAACAATTTAATTGTACTTGTGTTCATTTGGGTTATTTTAATACGTATATGTATTCTCATTAAAGTGCTAAAAAATTTGTGAGTAGGCAACCATGAAATTACTGTGGCACATGTTTTACAGTTTAATTTTTTGCCAAATTGTCTTAAAAGACATGCAGACATTTATGCAGGCTTTTTTATTCAACAAAAAGAAGCCAAAACTGAAGGTAGCTGAAATACTTCAGACACTGACATTTCCCTCGTTTTGTAACTGTCATGAAGATGGAGCCAATGATTGACATACATTTTTCTGAGGCGTTTGAACACACAAGCATTTGTGAAATGTATTCTGAGTTGATTATCACCTAATAAGCTGTAGGAGAGCCACCCTTTTCCTTTCCTTTAATTAAACATTAATCTACAGTGCATCATGAACAAGGCTTCCAAGTTGCCATGCTAAATAGTCTTGCTAATTAATTTATTTGTGCATTATGTGTCTTTATCAACAAGGTGACTACTGTCATCGTCGTTTCCGATGGACTGCCGACTCACCATCCAGTCTGCTGAGGAAATTCCGAAATTATGAAATTTAGTATTGACGTTAGCTTGAAATAAATTATATTTTCTGTAAGACTATCCCTATTACTGTCAAGTTGTGTACTAAAGTGTATGTGTATACAGTACAGATAGTTATTATATATATTTTAGAAATTGACCATAATTGTATCTTAGTCATTACTGATTTGTATTAACGAGGCCTTACAGATTATATATGTATGTCATGTTTGGTGTAATTAAGAATGGGCTACTGTTGATTGGTCCTAGAGCTTGTCTGTAGTGTGGTGAAAATATATTGTAATTAATAATGTCTGGATTTTTTGTTTGATAATTTCTTTGGTCACCGAATGGCGTTGTAAACCAAAGTTCCATTTGTATGTATGCACATTCCCCACCGAGGAAAATGTAATGTTTAAATCAAGCGTACTGTGTGTCCTTTTCTTCTAAAATCAACTGTAATCACCCAAGCTAAAAAAGGCAGATCATAATTTAACGATTGCATGACATTTAGACAATTTGTGCAGCCATTAAACTTGAATGGTATTGAACGACGGCGCTTGATTCTGTAATGTCTGTCGTAGGCCGATTTAGTCTCTGTTGTCAGATGATTTATACCAGCGCACTAGCTGTAAAACCCACCCTCTTCACTACTTTTCATTGGCCAACACAAGGCGATTAAATGACTGGGTATGTAGACACACCTGTCAATCAATGCTGGGCCGAGTAGAAGGGTCATTTCAGTCCAGCAGATTATTTCAGGTCAGACGTCACATTACAACGACTTTGTTATGGCGGGCAGACTCTTTCTTCGCGCTTGTACAACACTAAAACGACACGATGTTGTGGCAAGACCAATTCAACGGGCCATGGCTACTATTAAAGGTAAGATTATATTTTCACTGTCTAATCGAGCAGCATGTCGGCAACTTCAGAATACACAGGCAGCACAGAATATGGTTACCTGTGTAAAATTGAGGACTAATATTTTTTGATTAGCATGTAAACGCGAGTCGAGACCTACAGCCTACTGTTCTGTATTTTTTAAAACTTGGAAATACTTCATATGATCGCATGACAAGCGCCCAATTCACAGGATACCCTTTCAAGAAAACATTAACAAAACGTCACAATTTAACTATCGTTATTAGATAGTTATACAAACTTTAGCAGAACGTTGTATGTAAAGAAATCAAGGTCATTGCGATTAAAGGACAGGCTTTATAGACCCACCTCTTTTGGCAAACGATTGTTGACCCTTTGCCAAATGTTTGGGCTACAGCCATTAAGCACCTGGGTAGACATTACATGCGACAAGTGTAGGCCTACGTGCAGTTTAACACATTACTGCAATTTAAACACTCTTGGCATTTAGGGACAGGGAGGATATGTTAGTTTGAACAACTTAAGATTCAGTGAGTTTCACTTATACCTCACATATCTTTATAGGAATTCCAACAGATGATGAGCAGGCCACCGGATTGGAGCGACGTGCTTTGCAAGCTTTAAAGAAGGGAAAGGTATATAACCACAATTACACATGCCATGACTAAAATGGAGAACGCTAGATATCTCAAGTATAATCTTGATCACACTACAGGATCCCTGGAGTATTCTGAAACCAAAGGAGTATGCTGGTACCAAAGAAGACCCACATATTGTCCCATCCATTGGGAACAAGAGGCTGGTTGGGTGCCTTTGTAAGGGCCTTGTTAACAAGTCTATAATATCTTGAAATAAATAGTGGCATTTGAGCTTTAATTAATTTTCAATCAATTAAAGAGTAATAATGATGACAAAAAACACTGCAAAAGGTGACATCTGTATCCATGGTAACAGGCGAGGAAGACAACACCGCTATTGTGTGGTTCTGGCTCCATGAAGGAAGTCCCCAACGCTGTCCTTCCTGTGGATCCCACTATCAGTTAATACATCACGACCTGCCCCACTAGAACCAGAACCCAAGCTCCATGTTGAGGACATGAGTGTGAAACCATACTCCTCCATACTTGCACTACAAGGAACATTATGCATTTAACTAATATATCAAAAACTCGAATTATTAAAAATGTTGACTTGACAATGGTCTGAGAGTTCGTTTCTATTTGAAAATGTGTCATTTGTTGCTTGACCTATTGACAAGTCTTCATTCCAAGACCGGCACATGGAAACTGTTAATTCAGAAAGTTCTATTTATAATAATTATGTTATAATCCTCCAAAAGAGGGAGACCAATCATCCTAGAATCGAAAAAGCACTTTGCGTCCTTAATGCCTAAATTAAAAGGCCAGAATGGTAAAAGTACATTGCCTGTCCATAGCTTCCATTTAGGGAAGATTTACTGCACCCTCTCAACTTCCATAGGCAATTTGCACTAGCTGTTACGCAAGCAAATCATTTTGCTTGAAAATTATCACAAAAGTTTTATGTTTAAATTTACACCAAAATCACCAAAGTAAATAAAAGATGGTGATAATCTAGCAATGGCCAAACATGCACAATGTATGTTTACAATGTTTACTTTCACTATACAATGAAACCATTGGTATAATATTAGTTAGACCAATAGGGGGGGGGGGGGGATTCAATCATGTATTGCAAAATGCAAATCTTAAATTCTTAAAAAACGAAATCTCCTTATAATCTCTTCAAATACCTGTGGTCGAGGTCAAGATTGTTGTTAATTGTTATCAAGATTAAGAAAAAAATAAGCATAGTATAAAACTTGAGACAATTTAAATCTATAGAACCAATAACTTAATAATGCTTTTGGCAAGTTAAAAAGGCTACTGTGTAATAAATAACAATTGTTTAAAGGATAACTGCTATATCACTAATAAAAAACGTAGAATATGCTACTTTTAAAATAATGGCACATGTATTTCATGGCTGTAAATTTATTTTATTTGTTACTACTTTAAGGCTTACAGCCATGAGAATCCACTCAAATGATAATGTATTTATATTCATACAAGAGGAGACTTTTTTATGGCATAGATGTCAATTTAAAAATCAACCTATTCCCTCGTAATGACTCAAATTATCTACTTTACTTTGGCTTCCACTAATCATATATTAACATGAACAAAAGTGTATCTACATATGGGAAATCTAACAATGTGAAGTCAACCTGGAATCCCTTTGTTTATTTTATATTAAGATTACAATATACCTGCTGAAAACCATTCAAACCAACAGCAAATTTAGCCTTTTGTACAGTTATTGTGCCCATAATGCTTTTAAGTGAATCCTTTCACACCAAGAACAGTGCCTGAGTCTCTGATAAGTATAGACTTTACGCTAAATCCGGTAGGCACAAAAATGAGGGCATGCAATTACCATGAACAGTCCGTGGCTATTGTAAGCCCTTCTGGTGTGCCATTAAGCGAGGTTAAAACCTTGATTGTGATCTATAGCCTGCAAAAGCTTGTCCTGCAGCACCTCTCGGCTGTGGTACTTGGGCAGGTCCAGTAAATTGAAGCAGGTGTGAGCGACTGGGAGATAGTGCTCCCCTCCACCGGTCGGTTGGATGACAAGCTTCAGACTCTTCATGCCTAGAATAGGGATGCGGTCACTTCCGGTGAGAAACACTGAAGATGACAAACATAATTTCATTAGTCCAGCTGTTGGTTACCTGGTCCCTGAACAAGTGTGCCTTTAGCGGCTAGCAATCCCATCTCCAATGCATGCTGGGCGGCACCACTTACAGAGGAATTGCTTCTTCTTTTCCAAAGGAAGGTTGTGAAAAACATCCCAGAAGAATTTAATAGTGGGATGATCAGCCCAGTAATCTCCTTTATACTCTGTGATCTGTGGGAAATATCCAAAACCTATTTTGTAAATATCCTATAGACAAACCAAATGACATACACTCATAGAATAAATATATATATATATACGTATATAGATAGCTCATGGGGTGTTACCACAAGCCTATAAAGTTCAGACTCATTAAACATTCAACAATGCCGCAGATACGTGTGTGTGTGTGTCTGATTTGCAAAACAATATTTCTATGGTAAAAATGGCTCTGGCTTCCAAGTTAAACTAATTGTGTTAACAAGGATGTCATTCAGAAGACTTTTATAAAAACGGTGAATTGGGAATTTTAAACTAAACTGAGAAATATTGACCTGGCATAAAAGGTTGTGTTTGTCTCAGTAAAGGATCACTGTTTAAATAGACACAATATAAACAAAAATAACACCATGACAACTACTTATAATAAGCATGTGGCACTTCACAGCAATCACGCGTGATAGGCTCCTACCTTTTCGAGCTCTTTCCAGTCATAGTTGGTGTTGCCAATGACCATGGCCTGGAGTTCATTGGGTTGGAAAAGCTCCAAAACCTTCCCCCCACACACTTTGTGGAAGCCAGCAGAGAAGGACTCAAAAAGTGGGGAAACGGACTTGTTGAATATGTAGTCTACGTACGCTGTGACAAACTCCTGCCTTGGGAGAATCAAAAGGAAAAGAGAATTAAATTGCTTATTTGAGAAAATCTTCAACTGACAAATTTGATTAGATCCAAATCCTACAAATACAATTTGCTTATCCGACATGTGATCTGTATACGAGAAGTACAAGAACAGAAAATATCAGGGATGGTTCCTAATTTCTTTAAAAAGAAAACAAATAAAACAATAACACTAACAGTCTTTTCCCCCCAGAACTGATAATTTGGACTTTGAACTAAAACATATTCACACAAAGCATGAGCCATTGAGTTGGGGTTTAGACCCATAGCAAAAACGTTTTTGATTAATTCTCCAGGACATTACATACGTTTTTTTTGACAGTCTCTTTTTTTAATAACTTTTGGAGACTATCTGTAGACATACCTGTTTGAATTATTAACAAAGATATCCCCGCCGTTTGGCACAAGTTCCAACACCTCAGTGGCCCCAAAGTTTTCTTCTGTGATCTGAAACCCGTTTGATGAGTTTATTCATAACCCAATGGTTTGCTTCTTAAAAGCTACTGGAACAAAAATATCAGGGTGTTACCAGCAGAGCATATAAAACACATTATTACTTACTGTGAAGTTCAGGCAGAACATCTCTTCCACATCATCTTCTGTGTAGTCAAGCAATTGCTGTAGACTCCTGATATGGTTGGGGAACAAGCAATGTGTATACATTTTACATGACAGGTTAATGCTGTGAGTTTAGTTTGTACACATGAGATGACTGAATATCAATCAGCAAGGCGACCTACGTAATGTTCCCCAGAAGAAACGACAGCATACCTAAACACAACCAAGATTTCCAAACATAACATATGAAATCATTTGGTGGGTCGCCCCTAAGCTGACCTTCCCACATCCGGCATCAGTTCCTTGAGATCGTCTAGCGTCGGGGTTCTCTTCAGAAGCTTCTTGTAAAGAGCCACGGGGAAGTGGAGCTCGACAATGGTGAAGTTGTAGATCGCGAGTCCACAGATGACCCCAATGAGGTGGAACAAATCGATGTCCTCAAAGGTCTGAGAGGACAACACAACGAGTTTGAGCGGCACCAGGGACGACGACACTACCCAATGACTACAAATACCCCAAACTCTCCATCACGGAGTGCCACTGCTTACGACCAAACGGATTTAAGTGTGTACCTTGTTTGCAAACCAAATTAGCCTTGAGTCCTCATAGCATCGAAACATCCCGTATTTGGGGTCAAGGAGTTCTCTCATGATCATCAAAAAGAATTCCTTTCGTACACCCCCAGCATCTACTGCCTCCTCTCCAACAAAGATAACCTGGCACGAGTAACACTTTGAACATTAGTCACAGGGAAGCGGTACTTTCAGTAACGATTCAAAAATATTGGGGGCATTTCATAAAATTCTGAGTGGATCCTTCTAATTGAACTGTATTTTTGCCAGCGAGGTCAGCAAACCTTCAGTGGTTTCTTGTAGTCGACATTCTTGGATTTTCTGAGAACCTCCATGGTGTCCCCAACAATGTTTTCCCTTCGAACAATAAGTATAAGACAGGGGTTGACCGACTCCACCACTGGCAGGAACATGGAGCTTAAGTTCTGTCGCTGTGCCTGATCCACTGCCATCTGAAAGATCCACCACACAGAGAGTCAACTCAATATTACCCATGATGCAGTAGTAACACTGAACCAATCCAATGAACCTTTCAAATCAGTGAAATTAGAAAGCGGATACGTACCTGCATTTGTATGACGGCATCGGTCTGTAGTAGAGTGGTCTTTGCTAGGGCATCAAACACAAATGGATACCTGCACAGGGTGACTGCACTGTCGTGACCCTGCGGGAAGGTGCGTTGCAGCGTCACTTACATTTTCTGTTATCTGTTATCACAATCCATTGTAACCTAACTAAAAGGGAATCACTGGTTTCTGCAGGATTTTAAATCGATCAAATGCCAAAGCACCAAAACAGGTGTTGATAAAACCTTTTCAAAGTCAAAGGAGCAGTGTGGCGAGATGATGCTACAATTTAAGACAAGCAAACTCCAGCGGGTGGCAACCCGTTCCAATGCCCTATGACTCACCATGGGATACATCTGCTGCTGGACCCACATCAAGTAGTCATTCTGGATGTCAATCAAGCTGTCGAGCTCGTGGATGTAGAACTTGTCGTACTGTATGATGTGCCCGGCTCTCTCGTTGACCTGCGGCACGCAGACAACCAGAGCGTTATCAAATGGCACGCAGAGCCCATC
The DNA here is from genome assembly GCA_036024795.1 of Galaxias rostratus. Lineage (NCBI taxonomy): Eukaryota > Metazoa > Chordata > Actinopteri > Galaxiiformes > Galaxiidae > Galaxias > Galaxias rostratus. Next base: position 9,949 of record JAVQJS010159204.1, read on the forward strand.
CCTAACAAGTGGTACGTGTGGGGAATACTGACGTTGTGCAGGATCTCCAGAAGCCTGAGCGACGTGTCCAGGAAGCAGACGAAGATCCTCTGCTCCGACATGGGGATGCCCACCTTGTGCATCTTCAGCAGATACACCACCACCTCTTTGTACAGCTCCACTAGCCGTTGGAAGGCTGGGGGCTCGAACTTGGACCACCAATTCCCTGAACGGAAACCCAGGAAACGGAATAAAAAACAACAACAAAAAATGAACGGAATTGTAATAAGACGAAAAAAGGTATTGAAACACTATGGTTTATGACAAGGAATTAGATATTAGGTATTAACCCTCACCTAGCACCTTCAGAGGCGTTGGTTTCAGACTGACTAGTGCTTTAGCGAAAGGTATTGCGAGGGTTACATATGAGTTTGGATCGCTGAAGAGAGGACATTCTGGAAGAGTGAGGTACAGTCTCAAAGCCTCGATATCGGGAGGACAGCTGCTCAGCTTGGGAATCAGGTTCTTTTCAAGACTGGCAGCGATCTAACATCGGAGACGTGCGGTACGAGGGAATCAAAACAGTGGATTTTGTAAACATTGCGAGTACCACGTCAGACAATGAGGGCACGTTCAAGGTCATATGTATGGTTTTGCAACATCGACACACGGGTCTTTCTTTACTTACCTGTTGGCTTATTTCAGGGTAATCGTGTTGTACTACTTTGTGAAATAATATACGTGCAGTATTCATATCCACCCCTGAACATTTACCGTTGGTGTTGTAGTGATCTGGATGGCTGTTCAAAACAGAAACGCAATCCTAAAGTTTTAGACACAAAGATAGCCCAGCTACAACACCCCTACGTAGCTAATTATAACAAAATGTAACATTTTAGTCTCTTTTAGAAGTTAGAGGAGAGAAAACTTTACTGAACAAATGGTTTTATGAACTGTAATGTAAAAGAAAATCCGGAAGGTGAGATCTCCTATTAAAGGAGCATTTAAACATAAATAAGAAACAGTAGGCATACAGTAGAATTTTACTTGGAACTAACATGGCCATTACCTCACAGCCAAAAAGCTTCCATTGAGACAGCTTGCAGAAGAGAACACCAGATCAATCTCACTAAGAAAAACGTGAAGGGGAGAAAAGAGATTTGTTTCAAAACGCAAAACAACAAATAAATAGTTCACTGCAACCAATTTTTCACTAGTTAGTAGAGTGGATGCTTTTTTGAAGAAGAGGTCAGGATCTTACTCTGACGTGTCTGGCGGAAGTCTTCGATGTGAATTGCTCAGCCATTTCTGTATGAGATCCGAAGTCAAGGTGCAAAGATGTCTCCGAGGATCAGGTTTCTGGATGTCATCTGGCAACTGAAGGCTCTAGCACATGACAATTTGTATTCATTATTTTCTGTGATTTTTTTTTTAATGAATTTGACTATGCTACAATACAAATACAACTCTGAAGGAAATCTATAGAGGTGATTTGTTTTCTCCATTGAAAGGTTTTCTTTGTATGCTACAAAGTATCTACCCAATAAAACATTGATTTAGAAGGCGAACAATGCACACCACTTAGTTGTAAAATGTTACAGATTATAAACTGACACCATTTTAAAGCAATATTCATAGTTAGCTGTGTACATTTATACAGAACATCTCATTTAATTAATCTACGGTAGCTGGATATTTGGACAAACTGTAATAATTGTATTCAGCTTCTCACAGTTGCTACGCAAGACTCAGCTGAAGTGGAGGATGGACAGGAGCTGAAGCGCTAAAATGACAAAAAAAATTAAAAATAACACAACACATTTAATAATAATAATAATACATTATACTTATAAAGCGCTTTTCAAAACACTCAAAGACGCTGTAAAAAGTAAGAGTAAACAAAATAAAGCAAAACAAGTCGCCGGTCCATCACAGGGCCAACGCATAGGGTCAAACAGCAACTCGCATATTCACACCTTTGGACAATTTAGAGTCACCAATCAGCCTGCATATTTTTGGACAGTGGGAGGAAACAGGAGAACCCGGAGGAAACCCGCGCAGCACAGGGAGAACATGCAAACTCCACACAGAAAGGCCCTTGGGTCAGGTAGGGAATCGACCCAGGACCTTCTTGCTGTGAGACCGCAGT
>JAVQJS010159208.1:0-16020 GCA_036024795.1 Galaxias rostratus
CCCCCCCCCCCCCCCCCCCCCCCCCCCCCCCCCCCCCCCCCCCCCCCCCCCCCCCCCCCCCCCCCCCCCCCCCCCCCCCCCCCCCCCCCCCCTGATCTTAAACCCCAAGCAGCACACGGTGTATTTGAAGGGGCTCTCTATTTAAAGGTCTATAAAAAGTGTGATAATGGCCCAGGTTTATGAGGACTCAGCCCGGGAGAGACAGGCTGTTACTGCCTGGACGGCTGTTGTTGTTATTCCTACTGTTCCTCGATGGCTACTAAAGCGGAAAAATGGATCCCCACTTTTGGCTGAAATATGACGCTCTCTCTCTCTCTCTCTCTCTCTCTGTATCTCTGTCTCTCTCTCTCTCGCTCTCTCGACCCCCCCCACCCTCACTCTTTTTGTGTGAAAGGCGCCCAGGCATTTGCCTGCATGGTTATGGAGTTAAACGCTCAGCTCCATGGCTGGGCTTCCACACCGCCCCCCCCCCCCTTCATTTCACTCCCCTGACAGGATTAGCAGGTCTCCAGTGTTATAAATACATTAAGTGGACCTTTGCAGCCACTTATTATGCCTGATTATGCAGCTGGAATGGGGAAGGTAGGCCCTGTTTGTAGTTAAATAACTTCTCAGATGCTTTTTTTATAGCAACAATCTTCAAAGTATGAACGGGTCAGTGGCTCAGGCACAAAGCTAAGATTGATTTCCACCCTCCTACTCTTTGTTCCTCTGCTTTAAAGTGGACAGGTTCTGGTAAATTAGTTTGCCTGTGTTATTAATGGAAGAGCCAATTGGACTCCCATACACCAAGCGTGGTCGCGAGACAATGGAATAATAAACCATTCAACAACAGCAAATCGACTGGTGCAGGGGCTCACCAAGTGTCTGAAATGAAAAGGTAAACTCACGTTAGCGGTATAGAGTCTAGGTAGGATTAAAGTCCATCTGGGCAGTGTGCCATCCTGTCCGAACAGCTGCCTATATCCTGGCTTTACATAAGACCCCAAAGAATGATGCATTCTGGGATCCTTAAGTCAACCTGTATTTAACACATCAACATCACTACAGCCCCCAAAACGTGCCTTATGTGGATTCCTCTTGTTTTGACAGCTGGGACACAACAACCTGAGAGTGTTTAAACCTAAAACAAGTGGACAATTCAGCTTTGAAACCTTCCCTGAAATGAATGGTGAATACAAGATAGACGTGGAAAGGGAAATTCACCAAGCACAATTGTAGCAAAAAAAATAAAATAACATATGATATGGTATATGTGTGTGGGTGTCTGTTTGTGTGTTGGGTTCTTGGAGGGTTTGGGGAGGAGGTGATGTACCGTAATGGATAAAGGGATCTTAGGTATATATAAACGAGGGAGGTCTTCATCCTTTAGTGATTGTGTAATACTGTAAATAATCAGCAGACGTGGTGAATCGTCCAAATCTGTAAATTGAGGATGTCTAAAATTAAGCGACCATTAATTGTCCTCCCGCAGTGAAACATGACTCTTTTTTCCTCTTCCCCTTCCATTTTCAGTGAGAGCAGTAACGTTTGCCGTTTTGTTATTCATTCATTATCTCTGACAATGTAAATTACTCATCACATTTAAAATGGCTCCCTTAGGTGAACAAACCCCAGGCATGAAGTGAAGGAAATCATGGGCATTTCAGTAAAGGTCAAGTTCTCCTGACTGAAAATTCAAGTTTGAGTAGAACATACCAGTGGGAAAATATGCGCTCTCTTGATGGATGTTATACTTGGCAATTTCCTGACCCAGTGTGAATAAAGATCCAATTTATGGCAATTATCTGTGTTATGGACGGTACCAATACAAATTAGTAATACTGCCAGAGGTGATGAGAATGTGCTAGTAGCGGGAGTTATTATATTCCTCAACCTAAAGACACCATGATTTTACAGACATCGGTTTTACCTCCGTCATATCCAAAGAAAAACAAAAACGTTAAATTAATAAAGTTGTAATATCTTACAGTTTACAAATAAAAAAAATGCATGCTTGCCGTGTGGTCATTGGATAAGGAAGTGGTAGCATGCTGTTGGAGAACAGCTGACACAGGCGATCCGTTATTTCTCGGTGGAGAGGTCAGGCACAGGGGGCCTCCACACATCACACACCTCAGGCTATGACCACTCAGCATCCCCAGCTTAGGCCCATCACATCTGGCCCCAAAGACCTGGGACGTTTTCTTTCCCCCTTGAAAATGCACCAGTGGTTCCCATTTAACACCTGTTCGCCCTAATTTCCATTCTGGGGGACGCTGTGGATTTCAAATCATTTATCACTTTCCAAAGTGCTTCCATATGTGCGCTGGCTTTCTCAGTGCGCAGGGTTCCTGTTTCGAGACAACCTTTTCCAAATGTATTAAAATTCAGTTGGGCCCAAAGAAGTTCAGACACTGATGTTTCACAGTGGTGATGTCTGGTAATTATTAGTCTAAATTATGGACATGGTGGACGCCATGTTTTTTAAAAGAAGAGATGGACCAAGGAGTTAAGATTGAGGTGGTCTGTCACGCATTTTACTCTTTTTTTTTTAAATGTGTTCCCCCAACACTGGGGTGTCAGTCAGACTGAAACAGTTTCGCCACCGTGGAAACACTTCTGTGGTTAGGGACTCCTAAAGGTCCACAGGGACTCGATACTGGGCTGCTGGGTAAAAGGCCGTGTCAAAGGCACTACAGTGTGAGGAGAGGAGTTCATATTATTAGACCAGGATTAGTACTCACTGTGGAATAAACATTGGAAAGAAACAGAAATAAGAATAAGTGTGGAGGCTTAGTTTAACTATCTTAAAGTAGAAAAAAAACTGTACATGGACAACAGAGTCTGAGGATGGTAAAGCTAGATAGTGAAGTGGCGTCTCATCATATTATTAAAATATCAACATGTCTATTGAATTGGTGGTTTCTTTACCTACTTTTGTTAAAAGCGATGCGTTGGATGTCTAGAGAACAGTGAGAAAACTGACAGTAATGTATCTGTGGCTAGTGGCTGCCACAAATGTCCTTTGCAGCTATATACAATGACAGGAACACAACTGTACAAACCATAGATCACTTGCAGTGCACAGCAAATGCACAGTGAATTAAAATGTTGTGTAACTCAGTTGTCTGTGCACGCATACATAATATAGACTCCATAAGTAAATGTGTGATCACAATAATATAAATACAATTTACCAAATTGCCAATGGATAATACTCTGTAGGTCTGGAACATCTCAGATATGTTTTATCAGTATTATAACAAGCAAGCATTCCTTTATAACAAGCAAGTTTTACTCAGAATGTTCACAGCCAGAAAACTTTTAGATGCTTTAATAAGCACGTTTTTCCTAAAGTTTTTTGAGTCAAATTTCAGTTTAGAAATGCACATTGCTTGTTTACGAAGTAAGTTTTAGACGCATTTCTCCATCTTTGAAAGGAGAACTGTTTGAAACTGTACAGTAAGTAGGCTTAATTAAAGCAGGGGTGTGAAAATGTGCACTAATCAGATATGGTTAGTAACAAAGTCCATGAAATTACTAATTAGAATTTCATTAAAAGGTACAGCTTTATCATCTGAGGAAATCGTAACCTTTAAAATGCTTTCAGGAAGGCAGTATGCCTTTTTGAATTGGGGAAAAAAAGAAACGGCTGTCTTTTGATGTAGTATCTCATTTAGGATTTGAGCTAAATTGGACCATTTAAACATGTCATTGTTTTGAACGTAATTTATCAGCCTAATTAATGAAGTTATTGCCTGGGCTGAGCAGTTGTCAGAACCCCAGGCTCCTGCAGGAACAGATCCCTGCGACAGCGTTTAGCTCGTATGAAAACATATCATTAGCACAATTTTGCCAGGAAAAAGAGACACCTTTCTCTAAATTATTTTATTTGTCAACTGATTAATGTTGCCATGTCAAAATGGATTACTGCAGTATCAACAGAAAAACAACAGTATTTTTTTGTTCTACATTTTCAATTCATCAGGAATTTATTGACTCGGGACACAATCCTTTCAAGTCTTCTTGATCAATAAAACCATTTTATCCTCGTCTTTGCGAGTAGTTAAAACAGGATTTTACATCAATGGTGTATGGAAGCATCCATCTGACTCCTCCTGCCTAATTACTATTCCGCCCCTCGGTCCTTTAAGACAAGTTGCGTGAGTTAAAGGTTTCAAATGTCAGCACTCAGGCTTGTTTAGCTCAATGACAGAGGAACTGGAAGAAAGGACAGTCTGTTCATCCAGTAATGACTAGTTGATTTAAGACCTTACCGTACCTCAGTGGTGACTTCATTCTATCTGAAACCTAACTAATACAGAACTTTTCCTCAAGTTCCATAGCGTACTAAAACAAATGTATTGATTACTCCCTGATTTTAAATTAAAGGTGATTCCAATTAAATTGGGTTAGCAATATAATGTAAAACAGCGTAGTTACTTCAAGTCATGTCCTCCACAGTGGTCCTAGCTTTTTAAAGTAAGTGAAGGTAAGAACCAAACGTTTGTTCCTGCATTAGCTTGAATTAGCTCTAAAACTCATTATTTGCAAATACAAAAGTGTTTGGCTTGTCAGAAAGCAAGAAAAATCTCAATGATTAGTAAAGAGCAAGATTTAATAGGAATAGTTTTTCTTTTAATCTGAACCACAGTGGTTGTAAAGAGGCACATTGTAATAAATTGTTGACACAACATTTGCAAACGTCTAAAAGGAACTGTTATTTTGGAATCTTGATCAATTACTCTAGGGTCAATTACTTAACCAACATTTATGTTCAGGTGTATACGAAAAAGTGCAGTTGCATTTTTAGCTGTTGACCTTTTTGATCTGTCTAAAGCGAAAGAAGGCTTTATTTTTTATGAAAAATTGCAACTATTGTCCAAGTCCACCATGTACACAAATATTATTATTGTTTTTACTGTTATTGTTATTTATTTGTTTACAAGATGTGCCACCAAGGAATTAGCAAAAATGTGACAATAGCTTACTCCCTGCTCCCCAAAAAATCCCTTATAGTTTAAAAGATGATGGAGCTCTAAAAATTGATTAGCCCACTTCAGTCTCTTTAGTTGATTGTGTGTTGCCCGAGGGCAGTACCTTACGTACCATTAGTTTGATTTGTGGCACACCCTGGTTCCTCTCAAGTGGAAACTAATTTGCACCTCTGCCTTGGTGACACCTAGGCATTAGCCAGTGAGTGTGTCAGTACCTGTAATTAAACCAGATGGTCAAATAACCCTGTCAAGACCGTTAACAAAATGGGGCCAGTAATAGGTCTTAATACTCTCCCTGTTTGCAAAGTATAGCCAAGCGTCCCTCCATTCATGAGCCAATTCTCTAATTACATTGTTATATACCCAGTTGTTTGTGTCTGGGTTTGGAGACGGCCATCACAGTATAACATGTAGTATGTGGGTACAGCTAGACAGCATAGCACCACGGCATGCTAGATGTAGCATTACATCATATGTGAGGAGGTTGATTCATCCAGTAACTATACAGTATACGTAATCTATTCCAACACGAAACAGAGGGGAAAAAAAGGTATGATTTTACTGGATCGCCATGTAAATCAGTAGCGGCGAAAAAATAAAACGAAATCCATTTCCCTCAACAAGTGCATTCAGGGAAGTCTTCTGCACCCTGCTGTGATGTGTTCCAAATAGTTGACGTGCAAGAAAATCCCCATATCTGTCATTAAAGGGATAACACAGTATAATTATCATTTAACTATTGGAACACATAATAGTGCAGCAGATTCACCAGCCCGCTGTAGTCACTCTGTTCCGACATGATACTACAACACACGATAGAGTGTGTAATTATCCTTCCCTCAAGGTGGGTTGTGTTGTAAAAATGCCATGAGTTTGTTCGATGGTATATTATTTCTTTTTTCTTCCTTTGCGTGGACAAAATGTTTCGGTTGTGCCGCTTTTACCCGAATGGCGCCTTAGCTACACCAGAGAGTCGAAAAGTACCTCCTCGCCCACGAACTGGCTAAGCTCCTCAACATAGGGACCATCCTAAATGCGATGGCATTAAACTTACAAATTATAGCAATGGGGATCATCAGTCTGCACGGTCTGTCATGCCGTAAGCTTTTAAAGCATTTTGCGTTGGCCTAAAGTCATGCTCCCACCAAGACAGCGTAATTTAATTTGGTCCAAGCTTCTACGGCAGGTCTTATCACGGCCCCTCATCCCCATAGACAACCCTGCATCGCTAGACATCCATGATACTCACATATATCTTTTTTACTCGCAAGATTACGGTATCTAAATAAACATAATGAGCATGGCCTATACTCTTGTTGCCCATGTTCTTATCTAAAATACTCTTTTGAGACTCTTGCATCCGGCCACTTCATTGGTGGAGGGAGCTAATTCCTAATGATACCATGGCAGACAACATGAGGAGAAAGGGATAGGGAGGGGAGCAGAGGGCGCGGAAGAAAACGAGGGAAAACATTAATTATTAGCCCCAGTGGGATCTCTTATAGGCTGTCTAGCCTGGACAACACCAATTAATACAGCAATTATTTTCCGGGCCTATAGGACAGGTTGAGTAAGCTGCCTTGCCGTCAGATGACTGTGAGGACTGTGTGGGAAGCGAAAGAGACATGTGCTAGAACCAGATTACCCATCTTTCCCCCCCAAAAAACTCCTTTTATTATGCCTGAATGATGGGGACGATACAGTCAAAGAACTATCATTTAGTCTGCAAATTTCTACTCAGCATTACTGCAACACAATCTCCTTATAGATTAATTTCTGTTGGGTGTCATCTTTAGTAGTGTAAAGCGGCACTAATTAAATATGGAATGCAGCATACAGACGATTTCTTCCATTTTGCTAGCCTAGCACTCAGTCAGACAGAAAGCTGGCTGTAAAGACATCCTGTCACATTCCACATAGGCTACAATCTTGTGTGACAGCTGCACACACTAGAACCTTTTATCCTTAACAGTACTGGTAATCCAACGTCCTATTCTGGGCAGTCACCCAGTCCTACACTGCTCTCATTTCCTAAACATTGTCCCCTCCCCTCGGTTGGCCTCTTCCACTCCCCTTCAAGGATGTGAGATGACTCGTGAATGCAGATGTAAGCAATAGCTCCACCTAGTTTCTTTTAAATTGCATTCACCTACATTATAGCCGTGAGTTCTTTTGAGCACAGCCAAAAGAAATGAATGCGGATGGATCAGAGGGATCTAATACTGGGAGTGTAATGCAGCTCCTATCATCCCTCACTCTAGTAAAATGATCCACTGCACGATTCTTCTTCATCATCGTGTTGGACAGAAGTCCCTCTTGTTCTATTTTTAAAGGCTCCTGTCCTGGCCCTTCCCCCCCCCCCCCCATCTTCTTCTTTTTGCTGTGGCAGGCCTCGCCGAAGCATCTTAAGCACATGTGCCCCTTTTCCCTGAAGCCACTGTAAAATCTATCCTGACAGTCAATGAAAACAACACGGATGCTTGCATGTTATCTTGACATGGCCATGTTAAGCTTCCCTCTCAAGATGCTAAATGGCCGTCATAAACCTTTTAGGAGCTGTGCAGTCTAATGTCGACTCTCGTAAAAAAACATTATGCTGTGTAATGTGTTTAGGTTCAGCAAGGGCATACGGCAGAAAGCTGTTGCTTGATTCCACCGGGCTTGCAAGTCAAGCACTTTACCGAAACAATGCATTTTAAAGAAATGTTTATTTCATGAACTTGCAAGCTGTTTACATGGATAATTTTTTTCTTTTTCAAAATGAACGTTGCATCCAATACAGATAATTTTAATTGGTAGCGATTTCTGTGTGAGTACAATAGTAAATGGCAAACACATCCGTTCAAATATGACTAAATGTATTATGTGCCAATTCTCCAAAATAACATTTCAATATTGCCCGCTCTCTAAGCTATCTGAGCCTTTCTTTGACATCAATTGACAAAACAATTACAGTCTACAGTATCTGGTCTAACAAGCCCGTGGAGGGTTAAGAATGATTAGATGGCGGGTATTACATGAACAACCCATCTTTGGATTAGCAGTGAACACAATACGTTGTGAAATAAGTGAAGGAATATGTACATCCCTTTGAATGAAAGACGCTAAGGTGATTGCTGCCACGAGAGGATTTGTCAGCATAACACAGGATCTCAAACAATAACGTGCGTGTGTGTGTGATAGGACACCGTGGAACACATTTGTAGCAGAATCCATTGCCTGTTAGGAACTGCCTGTAAATGGATATTTCCTTTTCTCTGTCAAAGAGAAGCCTCGCCATCACCCCATCGTCTAACTGAACTCAAACCTTCCTCATCATCCCCATCATCACTGTCATCATCATCCTAATCAAAAACACCTTTTTTTTTTCGCCAACCGATCAAAGGTTCAAGCCATTTTGAGAGCCCATTTAGTTCCTGGTGTGGCATGTACCTGGCAGTGCACACGCCCAGATCTCATGTAAGGCATGTCTCACTCAGGAGAACACATTTAAACCTGCTAAGGTGGCAAGCCTTGTTTGGCCATGATGCCACTCAATAATGTGTGCCATCACTGCCCTGGTCCAGTTTGGCACTGGACACTAGAGGAGGAATCTTGCACCCTCATTACACCTCAGCCACTCTAATTACAACCTGCTCAAGAGCTGTTACCCGACACCTCACTGTGACAATGACAGCGCCTCCTCTTATAAGCTAGGCCGGTCTTATGTGCTGGGTCTGCGGCGCAACACAACACCGCCGTAAATAAATGAAGGCAGTTGCAACCAACATAGTGTTAGAGGCATCCGCTTCACGAAATGTTCTCACACTATTCACATCTGTGGACGAGTTCACCAGGGGTTGGGATAAAAATGGCATATTCTCACATATTATAATCCATTGTAAATAGATTTTGCCAGCAATCACGGGACACACTTTGTAGAGAAATAGAGGCAGTATATTTTGGCTGAAGAAGAGGTAATTAGTTCAATCTAATCAGAATTCAAAATAACATATTAGAACTGTAGGAATTGGGTGTGGTTTAAAATCACAATAATTTCCTCCAATTTTTCCCATGGTAATAATTTAACTTGTGTTCAAAAGACGTGTACTGCCTGTATACCCCCAAAATACCCTTGCCTTTTTCGCACTCTTGGCAAAATGGAAACTTCTGTCAGACTGAGATTGAAATTTATATCAGTTTGTCAGGCGCAAGCCAAAAATGATCTTACTCCACATTATTTTGATAAGTTTGGTGCCAGAGATAGAGAAGAAATGGAGGAGAGGAAGGAAAAGTACCCCACACTCCACACACCAGATAAGTGCAAAAGCCAAGATTTCTCACACTACCCCAGCAGTAAGCTTTCAACCTGCTCCTCAAAAAAAACCTTGGTACTGTAGCAACCCTTTGCATAATATTCCACCCCAAGCTAAAGTCTCTCTCCGATTTTCCCGGCAAAAAAATTCAAATAATCGATCCCTCTGAAAGGAGACTTTAACTATCTGACAGAACACTGAACAGTCCTTCACAATCCCTGGTTGAAGAATGTCAGACCTGCACTTAAAGCCCCATGAGTCAACTAGAGTAGAGCATGGCCATGTGGTTATCCATTAAACTCTCTTAGAATCACACCTAATTTTAGTTGCACAACAGAAAATCATTTTGATCCTTAAGCACTATGTATGCCTCTATAAATGTCCATGCGCTTCGTGTGTGCACATTTATAATTGTGTCTTTCCAAGAGCTCTCTGAAGTATTTTTTCTTCAATTATAATAGGAGATCAAACTTTTAAATTAGTTTAGGAACAATATTCTATCTTACTTTTGGGGGAACACATGGCCCAGGAATAGTAATTAGACGTTAAAAAGTTTCATATAAATAATATGTTGACAGATAATTTTGCTGCTTCGTTTATTTATTTTTGAATGAATGCCTTTATCTGTGGCGGAACCACCACCATGAAATTCTTTTCCAGCTTCACAGTAAAGTCAACCACAGTCAGGCATATCATAGATTCACCATGTCAGAACTGCAGCACAAATTTCACCTCATTACCACTCCAGTACCAAACCAAACTACAATACAACATTACACCTCCCCAATACTGCAGGGTAGCAGCACAATTATACCAACTGGCTACTTTAGCAAACATTATCAGTACAAAAATTACTGTATTGAAATAGTTATGTATGCCAGAGAGACCACTTGTTTATGTCAAGGTGTTAAGTGGGGTTTCAAATGAAGAGGACATTTGAAAATGTAGAATAGGTTAGAAAAGCCTGTCCAAATGTTGGCAATCATCTTGATGTGGGATCTTCTGTTGACATTGGTAAATGCCACAGCATGTCTTGCGGAAAGGCATCCCTGTCAGAGTGTAAACTTGCTGCTCGGATAATGAGCAGGCCGGCATGCGGTGAGCCAGGCAAGGTTAGGCATTTTTTACTGAATTCCCATTGAGAAACCATGAGAAGTCCCTCCATAGGCCAAAACACTCCATAATGTAGGCCATAACAGCGGCTACACGCGTGTGCATCCGACTTCCGAGAGGTTTCTAAAATATCAGGGCAGTGCTTTCATTCCCCCGGCCCCCTCCCCCACCTCCCTCCGCACCAAAAGTATGTTAATACTGGTGAAAGAATGTCTGGGGAAAATGCTGAGAGGATTTAATCAACACCTGTACCCTTTTGGATGTGGATTTACGAATGGCACTTAGACTGAGAGACAGTGCAAACTAAACAAAGCCAGACCCCATTATCCTCTTTGTGTTATGCTGAGGCAGAAGATAAACTTTACTCTAATCAGCAGAGGTAAGAAGTGAAACCCGAAACGTTGCTTTGTCACAGTTGCCATTTACCATTTGCGCCACATAGCACGTTCACGCAGTTCACAAGGGCGCAGAGCCGCCATGTTCAGTTGGAAATGTCAACGATTATTTGAACGTGTTACTGTGAAACATTGTTTAGTTGAGAGTTAGAAAATAATCACTAGAACATTTTTTCTTTTATTATTAGATAGCTTTCTCTGAGAACAACAATTGGGCTTATACATTATTCTTGACATTTAGTGAGAGCCGTTGTAACAACATACATAACTTACACTCACGTATGATGAGTAAAACCTGGCTACCCCAGTAGGTACATCATTGAAAAGACACACAATTGTATAACAATATGTCAGCAATCCTAAGTTTAATAAAGCAAAATAATATAATTGGCTATGATGGCCTATCCTTAGCAAATATTATGTTAAGGTAATGTTGCCAATGTTATGTGATAATTGATGAGCCAGGGTAATTACTCTACAGGTGTGAAAGCTGTAATCAGTTTAGTGTGACAATGTTGCATAATGGCGCCATTGACATGGCATTAGTGGACCTAGTCTGCTTTACAATTAGATTTTGTTCTATTCTGAAGCTGCAACTTGTATTTAAACTGAAATGAAAACCTAACCAAAAGTGAACTCTTTATGATATCAAAGTTCTCGAATTAACCTTAAGTGATAAATCAAGTTATAATGAAGCTGTTCTGTGGCTCTCAGAAGTGTAAATGTTGGTTGCCTCCTGGCACAAACTATGAGCTCTAGAAGTAATGTGCCTATTATCACTGATTAATAACAACAAATGAGCAAGACAAATGAGGCCAAATGGCTTTATCTCAAGCATATCAGCTATATCACTTGCACCCAATTGCCTTTTCACTTGCGTCTAGCTGAAGGTCAGAGTGGTGAGAACGTTGAGCAGAAACCGGTCTCCCCCGCATTAGGAAAGGGCATGGCTAGTCCCTTCCTCCCACTCCCGGTCACGTTCCTGCACTATCTCCACAGTGCCTCCGCAGCCAACGCTCCCGCTTTCTCAAGCAAGGTGCAGCCACAGCACAGCACTGTCACTGCCCGCCTGTCCGCCTGCTTGCCTGCCTGCCTGCCTGCCCACCTCTTCATTGCTTGCACCTGCTAAAACATTTGAGGTATTTGAGCAGCAGGGCAACACATTTGCTTTTCATTTAACCTGCCTATAGAAACCTTTGAAGTACATAATGGCAAAACAGCAAATGCTCCCCCCACCCCTAAACGCACCATTCCCCTTAATCATTTACCTTGTGAAGGCGCTTTCTCTGCAGCTAACCCATCAGGCGGAAAACGAGTTTGGCCCGTTACCCTCCTCTTCTTCCTCTCCTTTTGTGTGGCCCTCCTACACACATCGAGTTGTTCAGTGACTATGTGTGAATAAGTGAGGCAATGAGCCAATCGCTGGTCATGTTTGAGTGTGAAAGGTTCAAGTTGGTGGTGTGGCTCGCAGCCCATTGATACAACATGGCTAATTATCTTTAGCGTCTACTCATGGGAGAACCTATTGGCGTCGGTTACAAAGCTTTATATTTATTTAAAGATAACAATCCTTTTTCGTCTACACTTTCAAACGACAAGAGACACGCAGACGATCTGGGACTGAAGCTGGGATACCATCCAAATTTCCCATAACTGTTTTCTTTAATGATGATAGCATATGGTTCAATTTACACTTGTGTATCCCCTCATTAGACAGATGGGGATTTGTGTGAATGTGTGAGTGCATATGTGCATTATGCTTGGGTGTGCCGAAATTAACATAATTCATTAATAACTATTATTTTTGCTGTTCTCCTTGTATAACTCAATTGACTTTCAATTTGAGTTCTGTTGTCCCCTGTACGGTGGAGAATAATAATATGGTTTACAATCCAATATTGGCTGGATGATTGATGGTAAGATTACATACCGATTAAGGATCTTTACTCAAGACAAAATATTGCCTTGCCTGACTTAGGTCACCCATGAAAATCTATGATCGCTCAGGAAACTAGAATAGGCTAAATTGATGAAACCACATTTCACGATTCAAGGGTGACAACGGGTAATCAACGTCTTAAACATGAGTCAGAGCCATGTACTGCCTAAAGAAATATTTAGAGGGATGCTGATTTTAAACTCTCCAACTGTTTCACTTCTCTCAGGTTTTTTCGTGTTGTCATTGTCGATCACATGTCTGTGCCAGCGTTGAACCAGTGCCTTTGGGTGGGTACCCTGAATGCTCAATTTAACGCAATCACGTACGAATGGACCATCTTGGGCCACCTGGCTTTTTCCGTAAGAGTACAAATCAACTAAAGATCAAACCACTGAACTTCTGTCTCTGATATGGCATTGCCCAAAACTCCCACTAAACGAGAGCTTGAATATAGCGTTAATGCTTTTAATTTTCATGTTTTTTTTTTCATTATTGGGGATTGTATAGGAGCTAAAATTCAAGGTGAATCCAAACCCCACTCGAAAAAGTGTGAAGCAAACGTTTGACACGGTACAACCTTAACCTACAAGACGAGTGGGACTTTCCCTCTTTGGTATTTGTTTGTGTTCACAGTCCACAACTCCCTTTTTCTTGGTTATGTCAACCAGAACTAAAGGGCTTGTTGATAAGGGCCAATCTTCCTGTTATCTATAAATCCGAAATAATAATAGGAGCAGGGGGGCAAGGGGGCTTAACATCCAATAAATCACACCTGGATCCCTGGTAGAAAGTGGCACAACGCTTCTATATTACACTCAGATTACCCCATTTGTTCCTCAAGATATTTTAATCCCGCCTGACCTCAAACTTCCCATGAACCAGCGCCTGAACAAAAGGCCGCCCACTGTCCTCGCAGTAAATCTGTTGTCTCCCTTCTGGGCCCTCAACCGGGGATCATAGATCACCACTGCGCCACAGCTTGCTTCAATTTACTCAATTAACTCTGGTAAAGCACTTGTACGTTCTGCAGATGTTGGTTTATTATCAGGGCCTAAAATGTACAAGTGATTTCTGGAGCCCGGGGATGTGGCAAGGTTGACATGGGGGGGGGGGGGGTAGCAACCTTTCTTATAGAAAGAATATAGGCATAATATATGTGTTTACATGTACACAGCAGCAGAAAATTGTTGCTTTCTGCTTAATCAACTGTGCCGGCAATTTCATGTTCTGCCACTGTGAAACGCACAAACACACACTAAGGGTTTCTGCTGTCTCCAAACAGAACTGGTTGACTGTTACCCATTCAGGAATCCGAGGTGGTGATTAACAGAGCTTTAATTGAGCAATTTCGAATAAGGGAGGACTTCAGCAACGATGAGCACACACCGAGTAAATGATTTCCTTTGCTACAGCTGTAGACGTACCGTGAATGTAGTCCTCCTCTGAAGATCGTGGCCACGTGAAATGGCTTAGTCCCCTACCTTGAATCATTTATAGATGGCGAACCTCGAGAGGCTGAGCGTAAATTATTGTCGGGATATCGTTGCTATGCTCACAGTTGTCTCAAAGATGACCTCGAACCAAAATAATTTGTAAAATCTTACGCGCATTTATACACTTTTGAGTTATCAGACAATCTGCAATATGATAAAACGTTGAATTTTTTTTGGTCTCTATCTCTAACCTCTATCAGATAAATCAAAGTAAAAGTGACGTAAGGAATGTAAAGTATACTGTAAGGAGGATGCTAATATTAAACAGGTGCTGTTACCGTCGCCATAAAGCATCCTGCCGACGCCGGCCATGTGTGCCCATATATTTCCTTGGTTGGCCAACTACATTTCAATTAAGAACCGCAGAACAGGATGACATTCATGGTATCTTAAAATAAGGTTTGGACACATAATTCTGGCATGTCTACAGCACATATTATGCTTACTTCAACCTTTGACGGTATGATAAATACTTCATTTTTAGCCATTTGATTGGAAAGGTTGATCAAAGGCTAATTTGGAGAACTGTGCTACACGTTTGTTGATCCTCATACAAATTTAGATTAAAGACATCGCTTGAGTACAAAAGTGTACTTACTTTAAATATACTTGCTACTTACAATTCTTAAAACGTTTGCATCATTTTTTAAAATATTTTCCAGGACTAAAATGGGTTAGAACTTTGTGAACTGTATTTGTTCTATAAACACATAGGCGTAGATTCGACTGATTATATTCATTTTGATTAACTACAGATTAGTGTTCAGTTGAATAGCAGTGAGTATATATAGATTAATACAACGCACACACACACACACACACACACACACACACAAACACACACACGCAGAGAGAGAGACAAACACCCCCACATGGGCACATATCAATTACATGACAGTAAACATCATACAGAAATAATATTTTAAATTATAGTATTATGACAATCCTAGATTTACTATTTGGGTGACCCCACTAAATTTTATTAGGACGTTTAGCACTTGCAATGAAGAGGTTATGATTTCAGATCACGCTCTGTGAAATTGATTAACTCTATGCAAATATACAAACTATGACATGGAAGACATCATGAAAAAGATAAGTATTAGATATTTGCCCTCTTTGAATTATGAAATGTGAAGCCAAGTCTTAAGGGAGAGAATAAGAAGGAATCCACAGCTAATGATATTCCTAGTGGAAAGAATGTAATTTATTCAAGTTAATGCGCCTTATTTTTCTGTATGAGGTATATTCCACCGAATTACCAAACAAATTTAATTGTTAATATATCTTCAGTGAGACAAGCAACATCTTGTTCAATAAGCTCTGAGTCAGCTTGATCCAATTATGCTAGAACGGAGACATTTGTAATCATTCACCATCCAAGTATTGCTATAAATCCCACCAAGCAACCAAACACAAATACTCTCACAACACATAAACTGTTCTTCTGCTTGTCGGAGGAAACGTCAAAGTTTTGCTTGGGGAACACAAAGGAACACAAATGTTTTAAATGAAGTTGAAGGAAAGCTGACCCCTGAAAGGTGGGGGTCAAGGATGTGGGGGTAAGGAATTGTAAATGGCATTCTCACCCTTGGGCCTCCACTAATAGGTTTTGGAGAAGAGTACGAGGCCTGCTCATTTCTTCACTGTCTTCTTCGCCGGGTCCCCGAGGGAGTGATATGGAAGTATGGAAGTGTAATGGACTTGTTTGCCTACTCTCAACCCCCTGCTGTCACCTAAATCATTGCTGTGGCACACACGTCACCCTTGGGGGGGGGGGGGGGGGGGGGGGGGGGGGGGGGGGGG
>JAVQJS010159209.1:0-32939 GCA_036024795.1 Galaxias rostratus
AGAGAGAGAGAGAGAGAGAGAGAGAGAGAGAGAGAGAGAGAGAGGGGGAGAGAGCAAGACAAATTGTGACCTATGAGAGCTGTCCAACAGAGTGTCAGTGGCATAACAAATCCTCGACGGAGGAGAGGATGGAGTGAAAGAGGGAAAGAGCAAACAGAAAGAGTAACGAAGGGTGACCCATGAGAACTGTGTGACAGAGGGCTGTGGCAGCAGCATTACAAATGAGCCAGAGCCAGCGCCAGGGAGGCCAAAGACGAGAGGAGATGGAGAGCAGGTACACAAGAAAACGGGGTGGTTCGGTGTGTGTGGGGGGGGGGGGGCTCGGATACGCATAGATACATTTGGAGGAGAAGGAGTGAGAGAGACGTAGACTGGTAGAAATGCTCTCGTTTTTGGCCGTGATTAGGAAGAAGACCATCCTGAGGCAAGTAGACTCCAATCCATTTGAAGTACAGGATATATTCCCCTTGAAGGGTCCCTCTGAGTCTGAACGGGGTATTAAATCTCCATGCCTAATAAAATCCTGTAACAAAATTTGTTTCAAGTCACTAGTGGGCAATCATTATTCGGAAGCATTCTATCATGTGTGTGCGCGTGTGTGTGTGCGAGTGTGTGTGCGTTTGCATGTGTCTATGTCTGTGTCTATGGTTGTGTCCGTGTGTATCTGACAGTGGTTTTATGTATACCAAAGAAAAACAGTTATCCATGCAAACTCTGCTCGAGTGTTCTTGAGAGTGGGACCTTTTATAATTTCCTCTTCACTCCCTCCCCAGACTTTCTCTTTTTTCTCATTCCTTCCATCTCAAGCATTATCCATCCACCCGATTCCCCAATAGCCTGGCCCTTCACCATCCTTTCCTGCCGTCACATTTTTTTTCACTCAATCTATGCTGTGCTTCAATATCATTTTTTCCATTCTATATTTTCTTTATTTAACCTTTCATGCTCAACCCTTCTCCATACCTACCTACCTTCTTTCTCTAGGTGGTCCATTATAGGCAGCCACAGTCCAAATCATCTACATGTCCACACATATTTCTTTCCACATGCTAAACTCACCGTGGGTGAGGAGCTTAGGTTGAGCTGGCTCAACCAGCCAATGCTGCCCTGAAGAGAGACATCCTAGTCAGTGTAAAGAAGAGGATTAGTCAAAGGGCTTTTCAAGCTCTTCTAGCGCTCTCCCATATAGTGTGGTTGCATTGGAGAGATCTTAAGCATGGCAGCTCTTGTTATAGCCCTTAGGATGGGAAGGTAATGAGATGGGATCGTAGTCGTTGAATTTTTCAAGAGTGCTGTGCATCAAAAGGGACTGAATGTAAGCAGGGAAATGGGTTGTATTTTACAGAATCAAACAACTGTATTTTTTGCATTGCTACGAAACTAGTGCAGAGGAAATAGGCAAGTGATCAGTATGCAAAGGTATGGAAATCAGCCAGGCGAGACAGTGCACTTAGATTATAATGTACTGCCAAAGTGACGGTCCTATACAGTTGCAATACATCATCCCTGTGTACAAACTGAGCTAAGCGGTTTCAGAAAACTGTTAAAAAAAAAATCAAGGATGATCAAATCACGTATTTCAAATTGGAACTGTGAAGCTTTCAGGATCTCAGTATTGGATTTTCTTTCAGTCTAATTATTAGTCAAGTCAAAACGCAAATAGCTCTGGATCATTACACTACAAAATGTAGGTGAAGAGAATGATGTTAAGGTGAAGGGATTATGATAAAAAAAGGCCACTCAAGTGCGCCCTTAAGCATGTGAGGGGGGGGGGGGGGGGCAGGGGGAAGTCGGACTGAGAGGTACAATTTCATTTAAGGCCAAGGCTATCATTAGCCCTTCTCTTTATTTCAATTTAAAACATTAACAGCTTAATCTACCATGCCTGGCGAACTCATGCTAGCGCGTCTGGCTAGTTGGGGTTGAACCAACGTAACTTAAGATGGCCTCTGTTTTAAACCTGCACTAATCTACCAGCCCAGTCACCTGCCTGGCTAACTCTAAAATCCTTACATGACATAATTGCATGACACATACTGAATATTACATGACAAGGGACTTCGCACAGTGGCCTAAATTGTTTGCATACCTGACCAATCACAAACGCTCAAACACTCTCATACAGCTCATTCTCAAGTTATTGTTGCATATACCCTTACTTGCAAGATGCATAATTTAACCTTTAACAAGATTAGACAAATTGCACCGCATGCTACTAAATGACTAAACCAGTTTATGGATTAATCAAGTTAAAATGCTGACTTTGTTTGATACACTACCACCAGGACACAAAACATAAAATATTTAGCCATGTGTTAATGAAAGACAAACTCAAAGACAATGTAATATGATGTTGCGTATGGGAAGTTTGCCTAAATGTGACTTGGAATTTGACTGCATGACCTAGTTTGCAAGTAATTTAGATCATCTATAATTAAAAGTTAAAGTACCAGATGCTGCCTCAACTAGCCCGCCACTTTGGAGCCATGTCAAAACGGCAGGCGCGTCAGGAGATCAAAGGCAGGCGTAATACATGCTAAGTTAACAACTGCCTGCATATACAATATTACCTGTGTCACCTCAACACACTGACTAGATTATACCTGAATACAATCACTCCATAAGGAGTTTTATGTTTAAAAAAACATTAGATGGTGGATGCTTACAACTAAAACCTTAAAGGAAACCTTTGTCCACATGGTGTGTAAGTGTTGTGTGTGTTTGTGGTGTGTGTGGGTGTGTGGATGGGGGGGGGTTCTCAAAATAAGAAGGATCCCAGAACGTGAATGGATTTTCTTGAAAGCGACGACTCTTGATCATTGCAACAAAATCCACCTTTTCCTTTCTTTGTGGCAACTACAAAAGAGAACCGCTCGGTGCCTCATGTGACTATTCTGACAGCACAGTGCTTTTTATGAGACAGGATGAACGAGGAGTTTGTTTCTTCAGAGAACCAATTCCTTTATTGTGGCTGAGCACATTACTGTCTTTGCCTGAGTCCTCGTCTTATAGAAAGCCCTGCCTAGAGTGAGGGAGGATGATGAGTTTTACGATAGCGCAAGCCCTTTCGGAAGACTCTTGAATACAAAGTGATCCCCCCTGTTAAGCATTATCTGGTCAAGGTAAACTGGTGGGTAGTCACGTCATGAAGACAACTGTACGTATTCTATTAAATCAATTCACAGAAAGTATTAAATAATCAGAGTAAACCATTTTTATCTGGTGAGAAACAACTGAATAAATCTATAAAACCTTCACATGTTGACGTTGTTCTTAGTTAAAGAACCAAGTTGTTAGCAAGTTAGGGTCTTAAAATTATTTAGAAAATCTATATGGGGGTCAGCCTACTTCTCTAAACCTGAGTGTAATGCACAATTTGATTGAACAAGCATCTTTGAATCTGTACAAGATCGCCAAGGTGGTTTATAAACCCGCCTGTCAGAACTCTGCCCTGAAATGTTACTCCCCCTTTTGCCACCTGCTGTTCCTGCACCTGTTCCCTCGACCTACTGATATTCAGCAGCATCCTTTCACTGCTCATCTATTCCACCCTCCCCATTTCCCTTGTTCTCTATGCCAACAGACTGCATCCCAATCCGAGGTTTGAGTGACAATGTTGTAAGAGATATCCTGTACAACTTGGACTTTTAGCAAAATCCCATAACACGTATATAGTGTATATAGAGTGTACTCCTCTTAAATAGGCCACTTTTTTCCCTTGGGTAGCCTCGCTATTAAGACAGGCAGACAGCAGTCTTCCATAGACTACTGCACTACAGCCCAAGCTCAATTACAGAACAAGCCTGGTAAAGGGCATTAAAGGGAGAACTAGGCTTTCTCTCGCTCACTTTCAGTGACAGGAGAACGGGAGACGTGGAAGCCCCCTTCTTCCTTCTCTGTTGAGTCACTTCTAAACCTCACTCTGATCCTCTCTCTTTCTCACTTCGTCTGTCTCATTTTCCCCCTGCTTGGCTTGATACTTTAATACTGCCTTGCTTCCCCTATCTCAGTGTCCACCATATTGCAACATCTTTATGCTAAGCAATTCCTCAGCAAACACTTTCACCCCTCTCTATTTCGCCTGTCGATAGGAAGATGGAATTTTTATCAATGTTAATAACGTTTGTCTTTTTATAGCTTGGTGAGAGTGCAGCAGGCGCATCTTGCATCTTTACCAAGTCGCATGTGTGAGTGTAGGAATGTTACAAGGTTTGATTCTAGAGAATATAAAGAATGGGAATGTGAGAGAAACCTTAGAAACGGAAACAGACAGAAAAAAAGAGTAGGGAAGGTGTAAGAAGGAGCGTTTAAATGTCTGCATAATATCTGTAACTTAAAGCTGGTGTTGGATGCAATTCCTGGACCCACTTTTGATTGGCAGCCTTCCCCTCAAATACTTTCAGACCAGCCATGCCAGATGCTTCCATATCAATCAATTGGTGATTTGCCTCCTGTTTTGTATGGCATGCACGCCTTGACATCTGTTCAATCCCAAAAGATGTCTTCTTAAAAATTTATATTTTTCACAAATGAACAAACTAAACACCAAAATAAACGAGATATCCAACTAAGCCAAATAAAAAAAATAATAATAAAAAAAAATATATATATATAGACTCTATATATATAAAAAAAATAGATCTCTCTTATGTGAAATCTCTATATTAGAGAGAGAGAGAGAGAGAGAGACATTAAAAGTCTACTCTGCATGGTGAAGAAACATGCAAAATGCTCTGCTTAACATGCCAAGTTATTTGCTGAGAACCAAAACTTGTCACAGTGCTCTTTCAGTAAAGGAAGATTTTGTGACACAATGCTATCCGATGAAAAATCCTAAATCTAGTCAGCTATTAGCTATACATATAGTATGCCTTTTACAACAACCCTCACTACATCTTTAAGGGTTAAATAAGGGCAAGGTTGTCTATTTAAAACTGAAAAAAATACTTTTCAAACATTTTCCTTTCCAATGGGGTACATGAACACCTTGAATTTTCAAGGACTGCTACTTAGAATGAAAGCTTTCGAGAAAATGTTGCAAGGCAGACACGGCTGACACACCAATAATAAAGCAATACTTACATAAGCCTTCAAATCCTTTTTTTAAAGACCTTTTGAATCATACTAAATACGGAAAAAATGCAAGTTATTAGCATCGTTTAAGCATGAATTTTATGAAGGCGTTAAGCAGTAAACGGAAGATAAATAACTGCGCTTATGAGCTGGATGTCATGTACAATTAAATTAAATTGACATACATACTCTTTGACAATAGGAAAATGTTCCAAAACTTGAGTTAGTACTGATAATTTATTTTGGTATTGTGTAATAAGCAATCATCATCTAAAATTATTCCAAATTACTTTTTTTATATATTGTTCGGCTGAAAACAAGTTGTTTGTGTGATCTAAATTGTAAGAATTCCATATGGTAATTTGGTATATGGATTGGAAAGAGGAAACGGTACAAGCAAAGTGAATGTTAGCACATTGCTGTATAATGCTGAAAGTTCAAAGAGGTTTCATGTGGAACTTCAATTTTTAAACATCTGTTGTATTGGCTCACTAGGGCTGAACTGCTGGTAATAGCACAGTTTATCTATGTAGGTAATGGAAATAATTAAAGGGAAAGATAAGGGCCAATAAAAACGTAACTAGTACCCACAAATGTGACTATTACTTTCAATCTATTCATTATTTGTTTAACCACAACCCTCAATCTTTTCCACATTATCTTCTTTCATTAATGATGTAACCTGAGTTCAGATTCTAAAACTTGATTCTATTAAGAGTAAAACCCTCAGTATCATTAGGAACACCTTCGTCTTCATTGGGCCTTAAACAGCTCTAGCTCCAAATCTCTCGAGTACACATCCCACAGCCACACTGGGATCCGCTTGGCTCCGATCAATGTCACTGCTGTTTATTCATTCCAAGTGGGCCTCGGCTTCTTCTTAAACTCTCGTTCCTTTGTCGACAAGGAGCTGTCAATTAGATGTATTGAGCTCCTATTTCATCCACACGTCTGTAGGGATGGCAAGGGTGTGAGAGCGCTCACTACCTCCATCTGCTCTCCATCTGTAGGGAGACTTAAAGACAGCAGGGGCCAAGGGTCTCTTGCTGCTGAGAAGGCTAGCTACCTACTTCCGAATGGTACACACATCAATATGCTTCGGCTTCAGACCTGCGAGGTTTCTACAAACTGGGATCCTTGTCTAACATCCACCTACTGGCATGTCATACATTCAGGTGAGTAACCCATTTGTTCTTCTATGTTGTCAAAGATTGCTGTAGGGTGATGATGCCCTATATGCATTTGAAAACATAGTTGTTTAAAAATAAATAAACAAAAGACTAAAATGAATCTGGTTCAAATGCATACTAAAGTCTATAAAGGAGAAGCACACAATCCAAAATGTGTATGTTTAATTGGTAGTTTGTAACCTTACTTCAAGACCCAATATCAATGAGCCAAGAAATGGGAACACATTCTGGCTTTTACGTTTGACTGCAAATTAAAATCAAAATCAAATGTTTTAAAATAATGTGTATAATTAGCTACTTAAATTATTTATTTAATTAAATTTATTTATTTATCATTGTAAATGTAAAAAGGACGCACAGGGGAAGAAGCACAGGGTGAGAATGCCTCAACAGTTTAAGCTTACAACCCTGTTCCCACAATGTAAATAAAGTAAGCCAATACAGTGGCAACGACAATCGATCATAGTTCAATGGTGCAGGATGCTCATAATGCTCTTCAGCCAGGGGCGAACGGGCCATCGAGAAGATCGGTAAGATTCCCGAATAGCCAATCCATTCCAGGCCAAATCGGTCGGTGTTTATGGTCTTTTGTATTTTTCCATTTCTAATGTCAATAGTTAGTTAGTGTATCGCCCGTGGCCTAGCCTGGCCGCTGGCCCTTTGCTGCCAGCACAGAGCGCAATGCTGCACGTTGGAAAGTGTCATTCAAGTTCATCAAAGGCTCCTTACACTGCATAAACTGTGAAAAGCAGAAAACAAAAAACAAAATTTATTGCGCACTTTTGACCGCTAACAAACAAAAAAGCACCGATCCATCTCCAAGTCCCCGGCTGAATTTCTGTCCCAGTGCATCCCTGTCTTCAGCCACACAATTTGATCCCAAAAGGAGAGTTTGAGTCACATAGGATCATGGTCTGTTCTGCTTAGTGTCCTGTCTTTCCACAGCTTTCCTGACTTCAGTTAACCAATTTGATTGCAAAAAGAGTTTGAGTCACATAGGGTCAGGTTCTGTGCTGCTTAGTGTCCTGTCCTTCCTCAGCAGTCTAGAAGGAGTGATGTCCATGTTGCAGAGGTGCATGTAAAACTCAGACGCGAAATGCAGTTTACATGGTTTTTGTTTGTTAGTTATTTCTTTACATCAGGAAGTGGTTCGGCACTAACATCAGAACGGTGTGCTAATTTTCCAAACCTAAGACAGAACCTCAAACCATTTCAACATGGAACCCAATCTGTTGTTTGTTCATCAGATCTTGGAACTTTAAAAACATGGGATCCAATCACTACTGATTAAATACCATAGAAACACTAGTTTAGATCACCATCTTTGAAGGGGTAGAGCCATTCTTTCCACCTCCACATCTTCCTCCTCTTCTTCATCTCACTATGTGGCCTCTTTTGTAACCTGAACCTGCTCCATATTGTTTCAAATCAATCATGAGTCATAAGTTGTTACAGTAGCATTGTAAAAGCAATGACAAAGTCCTACATATAAATATTGTCACATATAACAAAAGGTGGCTGTGATTTAAGCTGTGGTGTCAGGAGAAACAGGCAAAAAGCCAGGTTTATAAGCACATTCAGCCAGAAACAGATAATGTAACATTTAACAAGTTTGGATACTACACTAGTAGTAATATTTTTACCTACTAAAATGTAGCCCTTTGGGTGTAGTGTTAAGGATTTTACTGTGGCAGTGCGCCACTGCAAAACGTTACCAGCCAAAACACTGAATGGTGATATTAGATCTAAAGATAATAGGATTCATGTTTCAGCATAAATGGTTTCAGTGGATCTCTTTCCCCTGGAAATTTCATAAACAAGGAATGATGTGTGTCTGTTTTCCCCAAGCAATGCATAGGTAAGTAATGCAACTGTTACTTATCCCTTTAAACAGTTGTATTGGTCGATAGTTAACATTATATAAAATGAAAGTAGTTTTATATGTAATGCGTGTATTGTAATTTTAAATAATATTACTTATGGTTTGTTGCATGGCTTTGAACAGGTGATCTTTCTTAAATGAACCAATTATCTTTTCCATTTATGTGTATTGTTTAATCTCCAGGCTATTTGAAAACTGTGCATTTTGACTGTCCGTTCAGAGTTCTGTGTCTAAGTGTGGAAAAATTACCACATCAGGTTTTGTTCTTAGTGCTGAAGCGATTGTTTAAAGATGAAATAACTAAGAAATCATGCGAGTCACATCCCTCCTGTAGATGATCGATAGAGCAGGAGAAGGGTAATCAGATCACACGGCAAACAAATTCCATTGATCTGGCTAAACCAATGGGGCCAAGTCTAACCCATGACAGATCAGAACCAAAACAACTTGGGCCAATGGGTCCTACTCACTGCTGGGTTCTGACCTACATACTGGTGGCAAGTAAACATCACATCTGAGAAAATAACTTCAGCGCTTCCTTCCTCCATTTCTTCCCTCCCGTCTTACTAAAGTAATTTCTGTTTCAATATCACCCTCTGTGTGTCTCATCCAAGACCGGTCCCTACAGAATAAAATGCTAAATTCCTTCTAACATGATTACTTAAAGGGTGATGGCCATTTATTTGGTGGCCATGGACTCTTTGTCACATCTCTGCAGATGGCTGAGAAAGCGATATGATTACTGTTGTGCACAACAACATGTTTTTTGAAAGCATACTAAAGCATTGTATTGTATTGTATTTTCTCCGTGAAGTCATTGCTGCTCATTTCAATTTAACACAGAATACAAAAAAACAACTTTCTTCTACGTTTTGGTGCTTTCCATTCCTTGTCTGTGAGGGTCTGATATCCTCATGCTCTACCGAAACAAATACCCCAGGGCAGAGAAAGAGTATATTCCGCTCATTTCCCTCAGTTAAAGGTATAAGAGATATTAAAAAGGATAATGTATTTTTGCCCCAGAGAAAATTAACGCCTTCATTGGATTTCAACTTGAATTTGGTGTCTCAAAAATGTAAATGTCTTTGCACTGTTGGTGTGAGCAAGGCCACACAAACACCTATTTTCAATCCCTTGCATTCCCTTTGTGCTTTAATCTTCAAAAGGGCTTGCAGCTTTCCTCTGATTATATTCTGTTCTGATACATGAGTGTATGGTTTAAAGATGCCCATTGTGTGCAGTTTATGGGTAGGTAAATGTGATTTATTGTGTGTATGTTTTTTTGTTAGTGTACTTGATAGTTAACAAAGCAGCAGTAAATAAATATAATTTACCAGATAAATTATACAGACAAATAAACACAAATGTTCTGGCCAGCTGTGTGCTTTCTTTGTGCACATTTTTTATCCTACCTTACAATATAAAAATTGTCTCGAATATAGCAGATGACAACTCAAAAGGTCAGACACTTCCTGTTAAACCACTTTTCTGGTAGGAATAAATAAACAAATTAAGAGATGGCTTTGTTTAATTACCAAACAACCACTTGAGTCAGCATTTTTTAACCCATCCAGCTGTCACCCCCGCATCCCACAAAAAGCTCAAAAACACATTGACCCCTTTCTGACAGCAGTTAGTATCGAAATGGATAAGGTCAACAGGTTGTAAATCTCAAGGAAAAAAACAGACCTTGGAGAGAAGATTGCTTTTCAATGTCCAAGGCTTAATTTAACAGCCAAAAGGGAGAGACACAAATGATCTAAGATGCTATAGAAAATGGTAATAAGAACGAGGTAAACGACTGCAAGTACTGGACGTAGATATCTTTGCAGGCAAGAAGGAATAAAATATCAAATAATGAAGAAAAATATAGAGAAAAGGAGAATCCTTTGGATTAAAGACAAACCAGTCAAACCTGACAGCGCCTGGATGTGTCAAATGGGTGAGGGGATGGCTATTATCATGACTAGAGTGACAGAGACAGACAGAGACAGCCAACAGTCCTCAAGGGTAAAGAAATTCGATAGAGTGGATTGACAGCAGATGCTTTTGTAGAAGAGCTGAGAAATGCTGCAGGAGAGAGAGAGAGAGAGGGTGAAGGAGATGGATGATGTACTGAGTGATAATGAGATCCAAGTGTGACCATTTGAATAAACTGATAATCCCACCATACTAACAAGTTTCACAACATCAATACAGACAGTACAAAAAGGATAGCAACACACCCACACAGACAGGATTGAGGCTTCTTTTTCTACTCACCCCCACACACAGTGTTCTGTATTGTATGTAGACACATATCCAAATACACACTTCAAGCAGAAACCAGCATCCTTCTAAGATATGGAGCACAGTACATCTCTCCAATGCATTTCCAACCTAGAGCTCAACAGCTCCACCACATCACCAACCCATTTACTCCTAGTTGGGCATACACTGATAAATCTTCTTCAACGTGTGCAAAAGTGCATCCAATCTGGCAATATTGAAAACAATATGTAGCTATCCTTCAGCATCCCTACTTCCTGGTCCTCTCCACGCAGACGAAGGCATAGAAGTGGTGGGTAAGTTTGAAGAAGTTAGACTCACCCAGAAAAGGAGGTTGAAGAAGACCATCCCATAGCGCAGACCCAGCATGCATCCCTCAGCCATTCTGCAGCGTCGCAACTCTAAGAGGAAAATGAAGGAGAGGTCCAGGTAAAACACCACATACTTCTTTCCTTGGCCTCCAGAGCAGCCGCCCTTGGAGGCTTGCGGCCCCGGTGCGGTATGGAAGCCAAACGCAAACGGTGGCCGTTTGTACTCAAACTCTCCACTGTAGCGGTGGAAACCTGACGTAAAAGGTGGTGTGTCAGGCTTGCTGTCCAGTGAAGGGCTGCGGCGGTATGGAGTCTCGTCTGTGCTGGAACGCCTCATTGAGAGCGTCGGAATGAGTTGCCAGTGGCTTTTAAAATGTCACCCCTCTTTTCGAAGTGCTCAACAAATAAGCAATACAACTTTAAATGTCGTTATTGAATTCCTTTAGTGAACATCCTGATAAAGGTCAAGATCAATTGGTTCCATTTGTTGATGCTAATGCGTTGTCATCCAATTGGATTCCGAGTTATTTTTCTTAGTCCTACAATACAATTATAATCCTGCACCTCTGATGTATTTCGATGTATCCAGGCTTACTGTTGTTACACACCTCAGTGTCCCTTTACTTCTTCTTTTAATGGTAGAACATAGCAACCTCACTCTAGAAGTCAGGTTTTTCATTTTTTGTATAGCTGTTCAACTGTGTGATCAACCCAAACCACTCAAATTCAGGTTGTCTTGATAGAAGAAAAATGTCGCACCTGGGGTCATTACAAATTCTTTAGTAGTTGCTCTCGCAGAGGGACCATGACAATGCTGTTTCCACCAATCAGTGCTGTTTACACATGTATCAGTTATGCATAGAAAATTAATGATACAGTCAGATCCCAGAAGAGCCTATGCTTTAAACTTATGCCCATGGGGCTTGCTGCAGCATATATTTTGCTGACGTGCATAAAAAGTTTATACGAATAGCAAAAAACAGGGTCGGCCGATTCTAAATTGAACAGTTTAGAATGCATGCAATGAACAATGGGATATAATTATATTATGATTGTTTTAGATAGAGCTCCCAGTATAAATCCTCTGTGCTCAGTCTGTGGCTTGATTTTTATACAAACTCGTTCTCTGTCTATCCCAGTGTAAAGTCAAAAGGTTTCAGTGTTTCCTCAATTCTCTTTCAGTAGCGGTTCTTCTTGCATCCACCTCCTCCTTACCTCCCTTAATCTTCCATTCACACGGTCCTTTGTTTCTTCATACACCTGTCCTCCCTCATCTCCCCGCTGAGGGAGCTTAATTTCATTAGTTTCCAGAGTCCCGCCAGCAGATAAGTGTTCACACTGCTTCTTCTTTTTTCTTGTCCACCTATTGAGGCATCCTTTTCATGTCTATTATTGTGGAAAGAGATCCAGTTACCCTACAGGGTCACATTCAACCAAAGAAAGAAATAGAGAGAGTGAAAGACAGTTTCCTCAGAGGACTGAAAAGACTGCAGTGCTATAACAGCAGTCCAGCCTGACTGCCTAGAGCTCCCTCTCTTCCTACCTCTTCCTTTCTCTCTCTCTCTCTCTCTCTCTCTCGTTCCCTCTCCCTCTCTCTCGTTCTCTCTCATTCCCTCCTCCACTCACACAAATCCCAGCCCTCCACCCCTCCTTAGTATCTGTCCCCAAACCCTGAATGTGAGATGGGCTGGATCAGTCATTCACAGTCTGGCCACACCCTACTACGGTGCTGAACCAATCAGTGTCTTGATTCCCATCCTCCCTCACGCACACCGCTAGCATCTTTAACACACACACAGTCTCGCACCAGCACTCACACACATAATTATTGCTCCACAGTAAATATGTCAATACTAAGCAGCACGTTCCTTTACACATTTCTGCTGTAACATTTTCTTTCTCTCTATCCCTCCTTCAACACATCTCTGGCTGCTACACCTCATTCTACATTCCTGAGTTGTTCTTACTCCACAGACTTGACTACAGTCTACCTGTTCTCCCAGACACTGGGCAAGGGAATAAATGAAAATACAGTGCAGTCAGTGCCCCGTGTTGTCAGCAACTCATCCAATGCACGAGGTTAGACTAACAGGAATGGTGCCTATCTCAGTGCTACACTTCAGACGATTACACATTATTAAATTCTACACGGCAGAGTAACCATCTGGATCATCTATCTATAAATGAACATGGCAGTTATGATCTTAATTGTTCCGTCTTTAATAATGACAGTAAGCATTCCATTTATAAATTAAATAGGACACCGTAAAAACAGGGGGAATATCTTCAACAAGTTAAAACATCTATTGGAGTAGAGGCAAATCACAAATATCCAGTCCGTAATCTCAGGAAACATTAGCATTCATCTTTCCCGCACAGACGCAGGCCTGAATCTGTAAATTGCTGGCCAGGACATCAGTATAGCTTTATGATGAATTCTGAGAATTATAGAATTCTTATGTAGTTAAACTAAATAAAATTACGTTTTTCATATACTGGAATGAATGCTGACAATAGGTTGCACAATATATCCATACTGAATTAGTCCCACAGTAACAAGGCTTCGCACCACTCAAGCAACCAGTTCAATATGACTTTTGCTTTGTGACATGGTACATTATCATGCTGGAAGTAGCCATCAGAAGACGGATAAATTGTGGCCATGAAGACACGCACATAGTCAGAAACAACACAATAGGCTGTGGCATTCAAGCGATGATTGATTGGTGTTAATGGGCCAGAGTATGGCAAGAAAACATTCCCCACACTCCACCTCAGACTGTTGAAACAAGGCAGGTTGGGTCAATGGATTTGTGGCAGAAAAGTCTGACCCTACCCTCTGCCTCAGCAGAAATCAAGATTCATCAGACCAGTTTAAGAATTTCCAGTCTTCCAACTGTCCAGTCTGGTGAGTCTGAGCCCATTGCTGCCTCAGCTGTCTGTTCTTAGCTGACAGAACTGGAACGCCAAGTTGCTATCTATTGCCCATAAACCTTAAAGTTGTATTTTCCAATATGCTTTTCTGCATGTACGGAGCGTATGGAGTACGGAGTTATCCCCGTTACCATTGCCACACTATTAGCTGACACCAGTCGGGCCATTCTCAGATGACCGATCTCATCAACAAAGCATTTCCGCCCACAGAACTACCGAATATTTTCTTCTTTTTTTTTACCATTCTGTCGAACAGAATAGAAAAATTCTCTTATGCAGGGAAATCCGAGTAGATCAGCGGTTTTAGAAACACTTCTCGTCTCACATCAACAATCATGCCACTATACAAATCACTGAGATAGCATATTCTCCCAATTCTGATGATTGACATTAATGTTAATTGAACTAGCTGGCCATTATCTACAGGACAGTATGCATTGTGCTGCTGCAACATGATTGGCTAATTAGATAATTGTATGAATGAGTAACAGTACAGGTGTTCTAATAAAGTGCTCGGTGAGCAATTATCAAAAATTAAACCTTGTAGAATCCAAACTTAGCCAAAGCACTTCAAAGATCCAAAGCAGTCTGTTTAGATCGGTTTTAGCCTGGTTTCTCCTTACATTATACAAAAAGGTGTATCCTTAATTAATATATCACAATTTGCTGTATGAATGACTGATTCTAATCCCTCCCTTGGCCTTTCAGCCTACGTGAATTGCCTCTTCAGCCTATAATCATGATGAATACATTTCTGTCAAAATGCTCATTAGAACTATGCAATTTGCATTTTTTCTTTACGATGCCTATCTTATTATCCTGTTTTCCTATGATCTATGTTCAAGTGGAAGAAAATGTAGGCTTGTGGACATTTGTGTGGGTGTGTGTTTGGAGGGGGGTGGTAAAGAACAGCAGGGCATCCAAAGAAATCCAAACAAAGCCACACATAAAGACAGCATCCCCCCCTCACCCCCACACACACACCAATTTACACATAGAAAATGTGTCTAGTGCATAAAAGCACAGGAAATTGCAATGGCCAGATGTTCCAAACTCCCCATGGGGATAAGTAAGTCTACAAGGAACTGGGTTCTCTTTGAGATGGTGATAAAGATATTGTACTGGGTACTTAAATACACTGCAAGCCATGCCAACAGACACCTGTTCGTGCCTGTAAGCAATTACTTCAGCACAAGGACTACACTTTATTTTGCCAACGTAGGCTTCCTGTCTTAATGTAAGGTACAAATATTACCAAACAGTCATTTGATGATTACAAACAATGCTGGCTCTCAAAGCCATGGGCACAGGTATTCAGCTGTTAGAATATCAAAGTAACTGTCTGCCTGCTTAGGAAAGTGTAATGATGAGAATGTGATAATGAGACACTTGCAAATTATAATTTTGCAGTTTTCATGCAGGCGGCCAATACAATTTTGAGCAATTTTCTCTTTACCTCATTGCATGGATAATCTATTTAATTAGGTAAATGAGTCCCATAAAACGCTCTATTGCCAGCAGGCAACCACTGTCTGGGAGCAGTAAGTCCAAAAAGGCACTCCTACCTGGGATGGAACACATAATTTGAACATTAGAAAACGCAATAACATTTTGACAATGTATTCGTTCTGTTGTGTCAAATTTGTTTGGCATGGACAGATTGGCATTACTATGCAACAATGTGACAGCAAAATCTACGTATTGTAGAGGAATTTACAGACTTTTTTTAAATAAAGTAATTGATTTATATTTTTATCTTTAAGGAACTGCTGATAAAAAATAATTATTAACGTATATCCTTTTAAATGAATGGCCTATTATTTAGAGTTATAGAGAAATAAAGTAGATTAAAAATAAGGGGTGAACGTAATAAAACTAAAATAAGCGGCCGGGCCTTACCGACCCAATCTCACTGTTTGTGTTCAGCACGTAGTCTACCTTTGCCCCTTGGTCTGATAGTACTATGAGGAGTCAGCGCCTGAAACAAAGCAGTTGATGGTGCAGCATCTCAAAACACAGTGACCGTTTTTTTTAGTAAGCCCATTGTGGCACATTCAGAACCCTAG
The DNA here is from genome assembly GCA_036024795.1 of Galaxias rostratus. Taxonomy (NCBI): domain Eukaryota; kingdom Metazoa; phylum Chordata; class Actinopteri; order Galaxiiformes; family Galaxiidae; genus Galaxias; species Galaxias rostratus. Next base: position 15,725 of record JAVQJS010159209.1, read on the forward strand.
ATGTTTCCAATACCTAAGTACAAAAGGCAGTTTTAAAATGAAACAGGAAAATAATTTGTTGATGCATTGGTATGGATCATTTTAAATCTTTCTGGTTTATATACCTAGAACCTACTGCATGCTGCACCTTAGGAATGACTTCAAACCTGCAATATTAGAAAAGGTTGCAGTGAACACGGTAATATGTGAACCTACACACTGCAACAAGAGACACTGTAAGCAATGTAAGCTTGTGTACAAAGTGTATAGGCAATACCAAGTATGTACTCCACCGTTTATATTACATGGGAAATGTATAATACTTCAGAGTACATCATCACGTTTACAATTTAAGAAAGTGAAACACAGAAGCATGTGCTACAATAATTGTTTAGCTGCATTAGATGCCTTAAACCAAATTCTCCCTATCAAGAGTTGACACCAGACAAAATGAGAAAGTTTAGATTTCAGTTCTAGAGTAAAAAAAAGGGATCAAAAACAAGGAGGAGGAGGTCGAAAGGGCAACAGCTCTGACGGACTGCCAACAGATTTTTTTTCCATGGCTACTAAATCTGAGGCAAGAAAAAAACACTTTGCAAGCACTTCTCAATAAACGCAAGCACTGTGGACTGGCATGGTTTAAATGCTAACATACTGCACATACTGCTATAAATATTCTAAACTAAAAATAAATAAACAGATAAAAAAAATAATAATTGTGTGTGTTTGAGTGTGTGCATGCCTTTGCGTAAGGGTGTAGGGCTTCTACCAGACACATTGCAAGACACAATGCTCTGCGTTGCTTTGACTTTATGGCTTAGAAAATTATCCACTACCCAATATAGTAACTTGTTGAAAGCATAATGTGAGATTTTGTGCTACACAGCAGATCAGCACATTCCCCAGGAAAAGGGTCTAGCAACGCCCATGGCTTCAATTTACGGAGGTAAGAGCCCGCATTAACTACTTTGGGCCTTGTGATTGTCCATGTAAGGCCATATGATCATCGTGCCAAATAGGCATGCTATACCTGCTTGGAAAACAATGGATCTGAAGATTTCAGTAAAAACGATGGTTTTATATAATAATAAACAGTATAACTAGTTTAGCATGCATTTAACAAGCGCTCGCAATTTTGCCAGGCACAACAGCAATCAAGTAACTTGAAAAGTTCTTCCACCCACAAACACTGCATATCTAAAATATCAGATGACTCTTTCACATTTCAGATATGGGTACCAAGTGCCAACTCCTACATGCAAACTCAGAGCGTCTCTATCAAACACATTTCAAAATCAAAATGAAAGGTTTCTGCATTTTTCTATGATTATTGTAACAAATAATAACACAAGTTTTACTGATAAGGAAGCATGCTTGTTTTTCTAACATTCTATCACGTAGGGCATATGCGCTGTCAATCAAACTAACACCAATACAATTGTTAATGACCCATCCATTGAGCCAGAGGTATCAAGCGCCCCATCCACCTCCCAGCCACGAACTCAAGGAAGGGGTAGATCTTTTTTCACTCCCAGCCCGGCTTCAGACCCATCAACATATTCATCTCACTCCAGCCACAATTCCACATGGTCAAAGTCAACATTGTAAGGGCTATGTAAAATTGATGGACACTAGAGGGGTCAAAATATTCTCTACTCGCCATGAATCATTCTCTGGACAGACCACAGAGGAGGACAAAAGAAGCTGGAGCATGGAGGTTGTTAAATTTCCCCATCCCTGTATTGGACTACAACAAATTCAACGCTTTGATGGCTATTACAGTGTTCATTACAAGAGGATGAAAGTGGTATAAAACTTTCCTTCACCACCATTTGTTGTGGCCAAATTTGGGCATCCTTACGGATGTTATGGCCGGGGATGTGGTTCAGGGATGAGGGGACGTTCAGAGCACAAGCCAGGTCACCAAAGAGACAGAATGTGCCTTTTGGAGACACTGAAGACAAGAAGTTTGGATTTAATAACATTAATAACTTTAATAACATTAAGTCATGTCTTAGTTTCCTGCATACGTGTCATTAGATATGTTGATTATGAACATGTGATCCATCTTGCACAATGGAAACATTGTTTATCTTATAGATCTATATACTCATAATAACCTAGTCAACTAATCAGAACTTACTATATCGTTAGACTGATTTGACTTAAGTATTTTCTCTATGTCCAGACTCTGCCTCAGACTCTGTACTCATCAATGTAATTGTACTTGATCTTGTCATGGTTTCTCCCTCTCATTAATTAGTTATTTTCTGTCATCGATTGAAATGATCCATTACACAGCGCAGAGTCATTTCCCGTGTAATCTGTTTTTGTGCTGCCTTCACAGCAATAACTGTTTTGATTTTGTATGGCACATCACTAAAAAGATTAGATTCTTTACATTTCTTTTTTACTTTTTATAGCTCAAACCTATGTAATTCATATAGATGTCCTCCAGTTGGAGACAATGGTAAGACCTTTTGAAATGTATTCTGTATTGAATTGTACATTCATTTTGAATAAAAAAAATTGAGTAAGGGTATACACAAATTACAATAAGCAATAACAAATGGCCCAAAATTCAGTGCATGCTCCGTTGTAACAACACAAGTATTTATAACACGGTATTGCAGTCTTATAATTATTCACTGGCCAAGGGATAGGTTTGAGTTATTTTTGAAAGGATCTGTCTGTACTAAAACCCCAGTTACCTTTATTTATCATTTCCTTCGCACCCAATTCCTTAAAGTTTCTCACTAATGCTTATCAAGTGTTTTTAAAAAATTGTTTTTTTATTAAATATAAAATTTCAAACGTATAATCTCCCCCCAAAAAATCTTCAGCAAGTTACCTTCCATGAGATATGAATATTATGTATGTGGTAGCCCTTGTAGATTTGTAGCTATAGGTCTAATCAATTTACTTTCAGTATGTGGTTCTACACAGATTTTTGCCAAAACAGACTGAGGGCAAGAAAAGGCTAAAGCCATTTTACAAGGGTTAGCCTAATGATAGGACTCTGACCATTTAAACTTTTAAGGGTTGACTATATGTGAAAACACCCCAGGTATGTTAACTGTATAGAAGCCATCCAGAACTGATATGAAAATTCTTTTAACAGAGATGTGTCAAATTTTCTATGTGACCTGCAAAATGTATGTTGAATTACATAGAAAACAAAGAATGCACGATATATCAGTGAAATCAAAACGCAATTAATGTTTGCATGAAAGTCTTACACTTAAAACCATGTGACTCAGGGGTCAAGAATTTGCCAAACCTTTCATTCTCACTGTGTCAATGTACAAACACTGTGCTTTAGATCAAGGTGAGTCAGTCCTATTTTCATGTAGCTTTATACATCCCACCATTTTGGCAGAACATCTTTCTTAGGCAATGTTTGATGACCAGCAGATAGTAGGCACATGCACGCTTCTGATGATGGGCACGGCACTGATCAGTAACTTATCCATGGCTAAGACAGACAGCCAGTCCGCCAATAGGCAGGATACACATGGCAATATTCTACTGCAGCTGTCTCCTGAGCTGACCTGCTGAACACCACTTTAGAGAACATCAAAACTACATCTAATGAAAGAAACAAAAGACAGGAAACATAGAAAACGGCAAAGGAAGCTGTAAGAAACATTGGACTGGTGAAACAATGAAAGTGGAGGAAAACAATTGCCTTGTACTTATTGTAAACTAACAGGGCATGAATGACTCTGGTGTCTGAGAGGGTGGAAGAAGGCTTGGAGTTTTCACTGCACTTGGCCTTAACATCACAACTCTGCAAAACAAAAAACAAATTTGGAAAATGACCACAGTAGCCCTTCACTTTCCATTGTCTCAACTACGAGGCAGGCTGGTAGCACAAAAGAAAGACTCAAGTACACGGTTTGATCAGTGCATAATCCACCTATAGCTTCATGTGCATACATGCTACAGTACAGACATTTACAATAATCACAAGTCAAAATAGCAGACAACATGTTTAAAACAGACCTTCCTATTTACAGTTGCTTTCCCTCTCTCTCATTCACAAGCACATGCCACTCACTCACATAACACCGAGATGTATAGTGAAAGGTTGTACTGGTATGTTCATTCTGTGGAGCCAGTGTTCAGAATAATTATACAGAAGATTGCCCCACCTACAAATGCCACAAGTGGCCCACAAAACTCTCAAAAAGCACCAACTGCTGGGGTAAAAGAAAACACTACGTCTCCCCACCTCACATTTTCTTTCAACTATATGTAACAGCTCACAGATTTAGAATGGCTTCAACACAGAAGTCTTGTTAGGAAAAACAACAGAAAGTAGACTAACATAGGAAACACATATCAAAGCCAAAACTCTTACTGTTCTGTGCTTTTAGCTTGAGTAAGTAAATGTAAACATTGAGCAGCTGCCATCTGTCAGGGTTCATCAGCCCATCCATGTTGTGCCAGACGAAGCATGGGACTACATTTGGAGAAAACACTGTGATCTAACAATGTGTGAACTGCTAGTGTAGATGTTTTGGATACAGAAGTTTTGTATAAGTCATTTGTAAAATGCACATACAAGACAGTTTTGTCAAACTCAGTTAAGTGAGCAACAAAATCCTGGTACAAGTCCTTATTTTAATAAATCCTCACCAAACTGTAGTTCAAATTTGGGCTGCTTCTAAAACCACAGGGAGTAGTCACCTTTGGGGTACATTCCAAGTGTATGACTACATAAGGGAGCATTGTATCAAAAAGTAACCCTCCAGGAAAGTGTCCATTAAGCATCACAGTGTAACGGGCCCCCTTGTCCATTGAGACAGCAACCTCAGGAATTTTTGGAATTCAAAGACGTTAATCTGGTAAACTTTTGAATTCTGTTTGTCATCCAGATCCTAGGGGCAATTTTCTGGAGAATGAATCCTTAAAAAAAGTTTTTTTATTATTATTATTATTCCGTCCCCAGCACTCCCATTTTAACTTAATTAAATATATACTAAACCTTGTTCTCTATCACGTCCATTCACACCAACGGTCAACTCTCAACTCTCAAAATGGGTAGGACACTTAATTTCACCAACACGTCTTCATCCTTCTCCTGATGCTAGTGATATATCATCATGTAAAACCATACCATACCATATAGCAACAGTGTGGTGAAGGATGGTGATAAAATAAAGAGTGATTCAGGTTGTACAGTGGTTGATGTCAATGGTTGTGTTTACCCTAAAACTTTTATGACCTGTTTCCCTACGTGCTTTTAGGAGTAATGCAACAAATATGTCTATCATTTTGAGCAGTTGCATTAGTAACATGTGGACAATTATCTTGAATGAAAAGATAGTTATTTCATATTTATGCCTGATATAATTTTTAAAAGGTAGTTGTCTACTGTGGTGCATGTTGCATAATTTTGAGGCACTTATTTATAAACAATGTGTTGTTGTTGTTTTTTCTTGGGTTAATGTGTATCCATGTAATTGAAAATATGCCTTAGGAGTTTGGGGTGGGAAAGTGCATTTGATTATCTGTTCTGTCTAATTTTGACAAAGAACCAATAGAAACACAAACTTTTCTTTTCAGTTTCTAAAAATGTTTTTATAAAAGTGAGCAGACAGACAAAATTATTTGGCAATTTTTTTTTAAAGAAAGACGGGTCAGTAGAAATGAACAAATCAGCCGATCGTAATGCTGCTGATGATGCTGATTATGTCCATGGATTTGCATCATTATCAAAAGAAACATGAGTTATATAGAAACGGTTTGCTTTCGCCTGCCATCACTTGAAAATAAGTGGATTTTCATCAAACTACTCACTCACCTGTCTCCAATTCTTCTCTTGGTACGCAATCCTTACGGCCCTGGCAGTTCCAACAAAACTTCCTAAATAATTCTCGTCTTCCTCCACTCGCTTCCAAAACTTCTTACCTGACATCACGCTAGCCAAGCACAACTTTAATCTGATGCAGCAACTGTGCCATCTAGTGTAAAATATGTAAATACAAATGTGAGCAAAGCCGCGGTATCGCGAAACTGAAATTACGCACACGAACGCTGCAAGTTGTAGAGCTGTACTGTTATTTGGAGAGTTATAAACAAGCTCAATCTAAATTGTCACTATGCATATTTCATAAACTCATTCATATTTTGTTGATATTTTGGCCACAAAAATGTATGTAAAAAGTATTTTCAGATGATCATATCAAATACAGGAAGTTGTAGGCCGGAAAAGAAGTTGATCTCTTCCGGTCGCTGGCTTTACAATTACTTTGTCGACATTTGCAATATATTGGGATAGGATGGAGAGAGCAATGGCTCAGCTTCAGCCGTTTAACGTCTTTCTAAATGAAAGACTTACGGCTGCAGGCGTAGAAATATTTGGGGCAGTACAGAAAATTATGTTGGAGTTCCAGGAAGAAATGTTGCGTTGTAAAGAGGAGAACGACAGTCTAAGAAACGTACTTAACGATTTTGGTTACAACCAAGACACAATCAATCTTTCAGGTGTGTGGACAGTATACAATATTTAAACAAACTAAAAGCGGGGTTTTGGAAATCGTTAAAAAATATTTATAACAATCATTTTGTTTCGTTTTATAATCTCACTGGGCCAGAGTTATTGTGGCACGTGCCCCCTCTAGTACTTGAAATCAAATATGTTTGTATAGAACTAGATATTCGCTGGGGCTCAATTCTTGTTGTTAATCAATCTAGCCTACCACATTTCCATTTCAAAATACTGGTACTGGCCGTGTCAATTGAACGTGGTTTCTTTGCTTTCAATATTCAGCACCTCTAAAACACGACTAACATGCTCCTGCTCGACTCGCATCTTTTTTTGAATAGTTAAATTTTGTCAGCTGGGCAATCGATTAATTGAAACCACGCCCACCTCCTGGTTGTATATCAAGGAAAAATGCATTTGGTGACGATGTTTGAAAACTGGAAGCTAACTTTTTAAAAAGTCAATTTCCTGCCCTGATATAGATAAAGCAGCGTACATTAAAATTAAGTTGTGAAACAATGCGTCTTAAAACAAAATTGAGGGCCTCTGACTGCGGACGTAATATTGCGATCGATTCCATTGATTTATCGTGACTGAAATAATTGTTCACACCATTTATCTTAATGCATGTTTGAGATTTATCATTAGTCTATAGAACATTATATTACAAATACTTTTCTCTTTGTATTACTCTTTGTTTGCATTTTTATATTTTCTTTTAATACATTAATTCTGGTATGACTGATCTCTGTTCAGTCTCTAGGGAGACCGTGCAACCATTGGATATGGAGAAAGTAAAAGATGAGGATGAAGACAATGACTATGAGGATGAAGATGTTGAGGATAGCTGCAGTCCTGGTGAGAGATGGATTGTCAAGGAACCCACAGTAAATCCAGACTTAACTGAAGCTCGAAATATAATGGATAAAGGGGATGATGATGTGGAAAGTGAAGCTTTGGAATACAAAACACATAAACAACACAAAAAAATGCATAGCTATAACATCAGGAGAACAGAAGGCATGGCCACTGATTTGAAAGTGACACTGCAGGCTAACAAGGCCAGAAAGTTACATAGGTGTAATTTATGTATGAAATGTTATGACAGACCATGCCATTTAAGAGTTCACCAGAGAACTCACACAGGTGAGAAACCATTTCAGTGTAAAGACTGTGGTAAAAGATTTGCTTGTAAGTATTCATTGACTGTACACATGGGCACTCACACAGGGATCAAGCCGTTTTGCTGTCAAGAGTGTGGCAAGACTTTTAGGCGAAATGGGGATCTCTTACAGCATATGAAAATGCACACAGGTGAAAAACCGTTTCAGTGCTCTTTCTGCGAAATGTGCTTTAAGTCGAGAAGTCATTTAAAACGGCACCAGCTAAATCATACTGGAGAGAAACCTTATCAATGCAATGACTGTGGAAAATGCTACAAAAGGAATGAACAGCTGACAATACATATGAGGGTTCACACAGGAGAAAAACCATACTGTTGCAAAGAATGTGGGAAATGTTACAGTCTACAGGGGAACTTCAGATTACATATGAAGAGTCATGCAGGGGATAAGCCATTTAAATGCCATGTTTGTGGAATATCCATGATATCATCGACTCACCTTCGCCGTCACATGCAAATTCACACGGGAGAGAAGCCACACCAGTGCCCAGATTGTGGAAAAAGTTTTGGTCGTAAGGAAAAATTGACCGAACATATAAGGACTCACACAGGAGAAAAACCGTACCGATGTAAAGACTGTGGCGAACCCTTCCGATTAAAGGCAGCGCTGAACATTCACCATAGGACACATACAGCAGTAAATAATTCTACTTTTGAGCAGAACTGAACAAAAATATGAAAGAAAAGCATACACAATTTTAGTAATCAAAGTGTGTTTACAATTTGCCATATAATTTATATTTGAAGGAATGCAAGTAGGTACAAAACACACAAAAGATAATTCAGCTACATGGTAGATTGTTTTGTTTTTTTAAATTTATTTTTCTAAAGGTTTAACCACTGGTTCTGTCATAAATGTATGAATTTCTTTAATGTTACCTCAATTGTAACCACACCAAGATTACGTTTTTTGCCATGAGATTTGTTCTTGCAGCCTTAATTTCTTGTATGAGATTTTTGTACATATTAAAATGTTTGCACTCATGGCATGTTTGGATAAAGGTATTAACCAAATGGCATATTTTTGTACTTTTTATTCTACTTATTTCTCTGGAGATGGATTTAATATCACAAGATAACTTTGCTGTTGTTGAACTATAAGCCACTATAGGCAACTTTTTTGTATAAACTATTGTTGTTACCTTTCTACTGTTTGCACATTTTAATGTCTATTGGATAGTGAAAAAAATGCCTTATATATCTTAGTCCTCTCAAGGTCTGTATTAAATGTTAAAGTTGCCTGCTGCCAGGCGTGATCTCCTGATTAACTGACAATTTGTTTTACATAAGTGTCACTAAATCCGGACCATATTCCCCATACAGATAGAACATAAGAAGTTCTGTTATATTGTCATTCTTTGAGGATAGTCGTTGATCATAATAGTGATATGCAGTGACCACAGGCATTTGTAATCTGATGTCTTTAATGCATAGGTTAGGCAAAACAAGTGCAATGAGAAAGCTATAGGGGCAATCACTATCACGTTCCATACGTCCATTAGCCATACTGCTTATCCTATGCAGGGCCACAGGGGGGCTGGAGCCTTTCCTTGCCGACGTAGGGCGAGAGGCAGGGTACACCCTGGACAGGTCGCTGGATTATCACAGGACTAACACATTGGGACAGACAATTCACACCTACAGACAATTTAGAGTCACCATTTAACATGCAAGTTTTTGGACTGTGGGAGGAAACCCATGCCAATACGGGGAGAACATGCAAACTGCACACAGAAAGGCCGTTGGGTCATGTGGGAATTGAACCCGGAACGTTCTTGCTGTGAGGCAACAGTGCCAACTGCTGCATATTTAATATATAATAATATTGTTTTAGTGTTCAAACATTTTCTTTTTTGTACTTCATAGACACTAAAGAATTAAACAATTATATATGATTGTCTACATTGAGGGCTCCTCCCATAACAAAATGATCGGAGGAGTCACCGATGTGTCCCTAGTCAGTGTTCTAGCGCCCCTACTGTCTGACATACTGTTCCACGCGCTCGTGTTTCCAAATTCTTTCGGTCTCACGTGTCTTCTGTGTATAAAAGCCTCGGTCCGTGCAACATGTCTAGTGTGTCACCAGACAAACGCCGAAAGATGGAATCTGCTTTGGACCAACTTAAAAAGTACACCATTGTCGTCGCGGACACAGGAGACTTCAATGGTAACGAGAAGCTAATAATGCTAGCCCATGATACTTTGCTAATGCTAACTTGCTAATGTGAATGACCACCATGCCATGCAGAAGTCCTGCAAATTAGTTACAGTTCCGTAAAAAATATTTGATTGCTTCTCCTTGATTTTGTTGGTACCAGCAGAATATGCATGTATTGTCAAATTAACGTTTAATGAGAAAACGAACTTTAACCATAACGTGAACTTGGTTCATGTCCAACCAGCCCATTGAGTCTCGTCAGCTAGCAATGGCTAACTTGCTGGCATAATTTTAGAACTAGGATCAACAGTGCCTGCACACACAGACCTATGTGTTTTAAGCCGATTGAGTTGGTGCAACTTGCTTTCTGACATTACACATTTTGAATGCAGCAATGCCTCATACAAAAAAGCGTTACAAAAATGTGCATGGACTGTATTAACGTAAGTCGTTTATTCATCGATGTGCCACTTGCATTACATTAAACAAGCCTAGCTGCTAAGTATCTATGTTACTGTACTTTAGCCTGTAGCTTTAATGGAGGAGTCACGCCCATTTGTTTTATCAGCTTTATAAATCATTTGTCCGTGATATAATCTGGCGTTATACTTCACATTTGAATGCGAACCTATAAAGCTATTCTTCAAATAAGTCAAATTCATTCAAAGTGTGATTTGGACCCCAATACAACCATCCACTAATGAACAATGGTGATCAAGTAAAAAAGAGAAGGAAATGTGTTCCACAATCAATGAGGAAATGTAGTTGCAAAAATATCCACTGTCCTGAGCAAACATGCCTTGCATGCAAGTCAGGATGACAAGACAGAAATGGGTAATTCTCAGTATAAAATGTTTCAAAGCCAGACCTTTTAAACAGTAACTTAACACAATGACTACTGTTGGAGTGTAGGTAAAATATTTTTTATGTGAAAGAAGTATTATTTTAGGCATTAGGTTTAAGAATTTCTGCTTTAATTTAAATAAGGCTTTAATTTAAATAAATACAGGTTAAGATATCTTGTAAGTAAATATGATCCACTCAATGTCCCTGCAGAGGTCCATGGGAAAGTGTACCAGACATTTGATTAATTTGTGGACCAAATTTCCAACCAGTCACACACAAATACCCTACTTCTGATTGCAGTTGTGTTACACCATATTGTTATCTTATCAATGCGATGATCTGTGATGTGTGAGATGTCAATGGCATGTTTGCCTCTCAAACTGAATTGTATATGCAATTGCTATGATTCAATAACTTCTAAATGTTATTGATGAATTAAGAACACACCGGCCACCATAATCTAGGACCGCATCTTAGTATTTCTTCACTGAAATACTGTTCGGTTAGTTTAGCCTGACTGCTGAAAATGTAGAAGTTGTTTAACCACCAGACCTTATTGAATCTTTGGATTACAGAAGCTTTGTTTTTTATGCTGACTCTCAGAACGGGGTCAGCACACTACATACTTTGACCAATACACAGTTATAAGGGACATGACTGCCGTATTGGCCTAGTTTCCACTGTAGAAGTTGTTTTAAAGGAATTTGTGCCTTTTGATGTGATTTTATTTTGTTTTTTGAATAAAATTATTTTGCTATGTAGACTAACTAGCATGAGTAGCTGATTTTGCCTTTGAGTGGAATATTGATTTAATTGCAATGAACTAAGGGCTATATACGTTTGAAAAGACCTGAATGTTGAAATATGATTAGAGTGCCTAGTTCAAGCTGAACGTATTTGGAAATTGACATGAATCCCGATAGCCTTATCACTGGTAAGCTTTAATATTGATTTATGCTTTACTTTTTTTTTTTTTACTTTTTTTTTTTTTACTTTTTTTTTTTACTTTTTTTTTTTTTTTTATCTTCAGTAGGATATCAATTAATCAGTAGGTGTGGCACTATGTTTGCTTATTTTAATGCCTCAACATGCACCTGCCTTACCTGGATTTTAAAAGGCATCCCATTCAGATTTCCATTTTGAATTATGCAAGTAAATATTTTACAATTAAACAAAACACTATGCCTTTAAGCAGTTATTATTGTTGAGATATTGGCAACCGCATCGATTCCAAAGCCTGATAGAAGAGGCTACAGTTGGTATGTAAACCAAAAGCATCTAATAGATAAGCGTGTACTGAAGGAGTACATGCTTGCAAAGCTTTTGTGAACCTAGCGACCCCATTTAGGAAAGCTAGACTGTGTAACATGACAAGACATACCCTCGTGACGCCAAACAGACCTTTCACTCTTTCATTGCCGTGGAATCGTGTTAATGTGCCTCATGTAGGGAGTGTTAGTTTCAGACAGACTTAAAAAATGTAATGCAAATAATTGAAGGTTCTTCATACCATGTAGCCTATGTTTGAGTTGCACAATAATAACACAAGGTGTGGTCGAGAGTTTAAAAGGGTCCAAAAGCATTGACGGGAGCCTTGTTTGGAGCAGTTGTGTTTAAACATAACACAGATGGTATACAATGCACTCTTTAATTTTGGATAAAGAAATTTGAATTGCACTTTGATATTTAATATTTAAAAATTGCGGTGGATATATTTAACTAAATATATTATTCCCATGTTGGGTCCGTTTTGAAACTTTTTTTTTTTATCATCTAGGTGTGTGCCTTTGTATGACTAATAACAGTACAGCCTATAGCTTACCCCACCCTGGTAACCTCAACAGAATGTTGCATAAGGTATGAGGGGAAGTTTCTTTAGAACAAACAGGGCCTTGCCATAGTCCCCTGAAAACCCAATAGTTGCTGTCAAAATTCCTTGCTGGTATGAGTTCAAGAAGCACTTGCATACCAATTACTTCCACCCCCCCCCCCCTTTTATTTTTATTTTTTTTTCAAACAGTGGCTCAGGTGTTACTCATGATCCAGACTGTGCTTTAGGTGAAACTAGACTATCAGGATTTACCAATATAGAGTAACCAATATAGTCTGCATTCAGAAAAAGTCATTTTCATTTTGGGGAATGATACGTTTTAGAATAATTGTGATAATATTGTCTCTGTAAACCTACCCATTATCTCTGCAGCCATTGAAGAATACAAGCCACAGGATGCTACCACTAACCCATCACTCATCCTCGCTGCTGCCAAGATGCCAGCCTATCAGCATCTTTTGGATCAAGCCATTAAATTCGGCATTGCCAAGGGCGGGTAAATGTCATTTTGAAGTATAATTGTTGATACTTGAGTAGTTATTCTTAGTATAATGGCATAGGTAAATTTTTAACTCTGGCACTGTCAACAATTTAATCAAAAAGTCCAGATTTGAAGAAAAAAAAATCTATCAAACACAACACCCAGTCTGAGTGATACCACCGGCAGCCAATTGGCACCAGACTTGCGGCCACCCAACATATTCACACATAAGACACACAGACTGACGCCAGGTGAATTGTCAGTGACTGGTCAGGGCACTGGTAGGAGGATATGCCTTTTATTTTGATGGTTGGAAGGAACCGGAGTACCCTGAGGAAACCCACATAGCACAGGGAGAACATGCACACTCCACACAGAAAGGCCCTTGGCTGAGGTGGGGTTTTGAACCCAGGACCTTCTTTCTGTGAAGCAACAGTGCTAACCACTGAGCCTCTGTGCTGCTATACTTTTAAGTATTGTATAATATATTTGTGATATATGTAAATGACTTTTAAACAATTATGTTTTTTAGTTTACAGAATACCCATAGGGAGATGTGCTTAATTTCACTCTAACCTTTTATTGGAGAAGCTAATCTCATTATCTTACATGTTTGTGTTATGTCCATTAGAACTGAGGAAGATCAGGTTACCAATATCATGGACAAGCTGTTTGTGAGCTTTGGCTTGGAAATCCTGAAGAAGATCCCAGGCAGGGTCTCCACTGAAGTGGATGCAAGGTGAGATAAACAACTGGCAAGCTTTAAACAATAGTTCACCCATTTTCCAAACTATGTATGTTGTTCTTAAGGCTATGTTAGGCAAGTTCAGGTTTTAGGATTAACATACTGTATTTATCTAACTACCAGCATTGAAACGATTAATTCATTGTAAACCACAGTACCCATAGTTTACTGCACAACTCCCCTTCCTATTCAACTCCCCAGCACCAAGGTGTTCGCGCCTGTCAAAGCCATGAGGTCCATTAATTATTAATTTATTCATGAATATTGAAATGCATTGGATTTCCGCTCTCCAGAGTTACAAACTTTAGTTTCCTTTATTTTAAGTGAATAACACCGTTGTGTGATAGTATGTGTAGAATTCTGTAATAGAAGTTATTTTAAGCCTTTATTATGTAATTTAATGTGGAAAGATGTTTTTGAAATTTGAAACAACCTGCGGCTCATACCATCAATTAGATGGTTTTTATACACCACCCACTTGGGACTCCCGTGATTTAATTAATTAATACTAGATCTCTGGTTGACAGTAACCTTTATAATAGCATGACATGACCGGCGAATAAGGTGCAAGACTTTATACAAAATGTATTGTTCATTTTAGTGTAGCCAAAAATATAACACTGCTTGATATTTACCAGTACATAGCCTACAGTGTTGGGTCATAGATATTTAGAAGTCCTCACAAAAGCCAGTGAAGTTAGCTGATGGATACATTTCTCATTCTCCACTCACAGCACATGCTGATGGGGTAGATGGTTGTTTTTCCTCAAAATCTCTGCGTAACATCTGTTACCGAAAAGGAATATATATATATATATATATATTAGATTTTTAGTCACTGAGAAGAATATTATTAGTCAACAGGGTAGTCCTAATAACCGTTGTAAAATGTCTGAATTTTACTGTCTGACAAAATATGCATGAAGTTGTCATCATTCTGCAGTGGAATCAGTAACTACATCAGCCATGATCACAGGCAATTTAGATGAGTAGCTATCTAGTTGTAATGCTATCACTATAACGTCATAGCACAGATGTTGACTAATTAGCATGGCTCATTCCCCGTAATTTGAATTTTCCGCCTTGTGTTGTACGTCACCCTGAGAACCAGGGGAGGACTTTTTCTAGCGGGTAATGGCTGTGGTTTTTAAATGTGAAAAATTACCCCCTATGACGCAATTTGGGCGCGGTCCTTTTTTTGACATGTTTTACATTCTACAGTTGGTGGAACAATACATGACAACACTACATGTAAAATCGAACATCGGTACCTGATGAAAAACATATCAAAAAGTTTCATAGTGGTGAACTACCCTTTTTCCATTATGGGGAGTGGTATCCATTGTCTGTTAAATCATGACAATGAGCTGGCTAGTGGCTAAGCATTCTAAACTATATATGTCTATCACCATGGTATCACTAGGTAAAGATGACAGAAAAATCATGTCGAAAGTCGCCTAAAACGAGTAGATTTTTATTCAAATGATTTCAAGTGATGCCAGGCATCTTATTTTATTGTTTTTGTCGTACATTCCTTTGTTCTATTTCTCATCAACAGACTCTCTTTTGATAAGAATGAAATGGTTGCTAGAGCTCTGAGACTTATTGCCTTGTACGAGGAAGCAGGGATCAAAAAGGAACGTGTGCTCATTAAACTGTCATCAACATGGGAAGGCATCCAAGCTGGCAGGTGAAGTCCCCTATGTATTTATTAAATATGCATGTATCTTATTTATGCCTTTAAGACTACCTTGGGGGAAAACTAATTGGCTAAAGTACAGCTCCTATACTGTTATGTTCTATCGTTTCCTAAACAAGAGAATATATTTACTGTGTGCAGGGAACTAGAGGAAAAGCATGGGATTCACTGCAACATGACCCTGCTGTTCTCCTTTGCCCAGGCTGTGGCATGCGCCGAGGCTAAAGTAACACTTATCTCACCCTTTGTGGGACGCATCCTGGACTGGTATAAGGAGAACACAGACCGCAAGACTTACGAGCCTAACGAGGACCCAGGTATTTTAACTTTGATGCTTCTGCACCTGCTATGATGCCTGACTAAAGTGTGTGTGGACCATAATTGAAGATAAAACCTAGTGGTAGGCCTTCTACATTACACAGATTTGGTTTCGTATTGCATATTCTTGGTCAGATAATGGGACATGCTGAGAAATCCCCTTTAGATGTAAAAGGCCTATTTCTAGGTGATCGAGGGGACACATTTCTCCAGAACATATGCTTGAGGTATCACTAACACCCTGCAGATATGCAAACACCAAGCAAAGATTTGCTGATTATCACTTTGGCCCTACTTTCAACATTGCAAGTAGTCCTATTATGCTAACCTCAAACCAAATCAGTAGCTTTCTCTGTTTACTTGGCCTTTGCCTTTATTCAGGAGTGGTGAGTGTGACAAAGATCTTCAACTACTACAAGAAATTTGGCTACAGCACTGTGGTAATGGGTGCCTCATTCAGAAACACAGGAGAAGTGAAAGCCCTTGCCGGTTGCGACCTGCTCACCATATCACCTGGCCTCCTTGGAGAATTAAGCCAAGACCATAGCACCGTGACACAGATGCTCAACCTACAAAAAGGTAATATTCCGACATGATGTCTCATGTCTCCACACAGCTATGATTTGCTGAATACATTCTCTCAGAAGAAACAGTCATGTTTTGGAATTACGAGTTAAAGCACAATGTTGGGTTCAGTTTCGTGGAAGGAAGCGATAGACCAATCAATTGCGTTAGTCATTATGAATTCGGCTTCTCTTCTTAAACTTTTTTTTGCAACGCACTACACATCAGGTAGATAAAATAAGTGTATCCCTGACCCAATCACCTATACAAGAGCTTAAAAATTAAAAATTGCCACATTAAACACCAGGACACAAAACAGAGCCATGACAAACCTAATAAAATTTCCTTGCAAAAACAAATCACTTGGTACATTAAGTATAGGTGCAAGGCATACGCAACGTTACATTTAGGAACCAAAATGTGTCAAAATAAGTGAGTAAGTTCTGGCAGAAAGTGGACTAAGTCATAGCAGCTCTGTTTCTGGGGAGTTCAATCCACCATTTGGGGACGAGGAAAGAGACCGGGGAGCCAGGCTCGAGATGAATTGGCTGCCGAACAGCAATGCTGGAGAACTACAGATATGGTACCAGACAATTAAAATATGTCAGATATTGAAAAAAAGTAGACAATGGCTGTGGCTAAGGAGGAAGGACCCTGCCCCGAGGTATGTTGAAAAACCAAAAGAAAGTGGTTACATTTCAGGATTAAGGTTAGCATTTCTGTTAAGCATTATTTTGAGCAACCTGGCAGGAAAAGAGTAGGGAAAGATTTTTTTATTTTAGTGACGGTCGTATACCTTACAGAGCCTGTAGAGATATTTCACAACTTTTAAAATTACATAATGGTTTTTGAAGATCTCATGTTGCATTATGGTGTATTGAGTATTATAGCACTGTATCCTATTCTAATTCAGTGTTT
>JAVQJS010159215.1:0-15443 GCA_036024795.1 Galaxias rostratus
GTGTGTGTCTGTGTGTGTGTGTGTGTGCGCAACATTAATTGTTGAGAGAACAAAGGCACCCGGAGATAAATTCAAGAGAAATAGTATTCTTTCCTTAGTTTACTTTCTTCGTTTGATAGCTCGTCGAGATGGATGGGGGAGGATGGGAAGCTGACAATAAATAAATAAACACAGAAACACCGTTGTGTTCTTCCTGCCTTTCATCCCACACAGTCTCAGTCTCAGAGGAGACACAGCCCTCTAGACCCAGGAAACTGACGAGGCAATGAGGAGCCACAAGAGAAAAGGACAACGCTTATTTCAGAAGTGTGACCTTTGGTGGAGTGTGCCGTGGCTCCTGGTTTTTCATCAACTTGGGAGAGAAGAAGCACGCCAGCGTCATCAGAGCTAGGAGGGGAGGGAGAGGGAGGCCCACGCTCCAGTGCATCCGTGCACAGGGTTGCTACTGTTCCTCAGCCGCATGGTGACATGGTGGCAGGCCAAAAAAGGGAGATATATGCTAATGATAAGTAAATCCTCCGGCCTCCACTGTGAACCCTCTGTTCCTCTCAGACGATGAATGTAGTTCAGCACACAGGCAAAGGCGATAACGTCCTGAGATATCCATGTGATCCAGTCCAGTTGGATTGTGTCCATGTCACATGGCGGACCCCTTTCCTTGTGATCTGATGCCAGTGTTTGATAAAGACAATACCCCGACAAAGTGTAAGTGTTGTTTCGTGAGCGTCGTCTTATCGTTGAAATTTAGAACAAAATGGCTGAGCCAAAAGGTTACAGAAGTAGATTGTTTTTAAGTTATCAATACTTGAATTAAGACAACTATAGAAGAAGGGGTACTGCAAAATGACATTTAAACACAATAACAACAAAAAAGGACAAGACAAGTGGAAATGCCAAATGTTTATTCTCTACTCTCTCGCTTGAGCCATACACAAAGAACGAGTGGTTGGACTGTGGTTCAAAAGCGGTCCAACGCTAATGGACATAATTCATTTGGATGTCAGCAACCTGCCTTTGACAGATATTTCCTTAACCATATCAACCCCTTCGTGCAAATAAAAAACTTGTATTCAGTGTGGAGGCCTAAATTGCAAGCACATGCACCAAGTGAATCAACAAGTCTAATGTACTGGGAGTCTCCTCCATTGGTTCTGCAAAATGAAAATACAATTAGGGGTAATTGGCTAGATCGCCTGGCAGATACACGTCCAGAGCAGGGAAGCGTTTGGTAAACAGGCTGTGACCAGCCGGAGGACAACTCTGTTATTACCCCACGACGGCGTAGCGAGCCGCTGCAGAGATGATGAAGGAGGGGCGACAGAAAAAGGGACAAGGGTAGCACAGGGAAACAGCCAGGGAAAATATATACTTTGGATCACCTCTCCACAGTCCCAGCAGTCAGGTTATCACTGTCAGCATGCACACAAGCACAGTACAGTGAGGGGATGAATATTTCAGGGCCTGTCATCTTCCAGAGGCTTGTCGCCATCCTAATGCACCTCCACTGTGGTCAGTGGCCAGTTGGCAGGGCCGTGGGGGGATATGATCAGGCCACAAGGAGGAGACACAAATCAAAGTTTCTTGTCCAATGGAAGTTATGAAAAGTCATAAATCACAGGTTGGGGTTATTGTGCATTCTCGAATCCTTGCCCGCCTCGCCGAAACAATGTGGGTAGTATGTGGCTTTCATTCTGTGTTGCTTTTGGTTTCAAGACGTCTCTTGTTGCTGATAAGTCTTCTGTCACACTGGTCCAAAAGAGGCAACAGATAATTTTGGGAAGAGTTGTGAGTTTGTGTGAAAATGTAGGCAAAATTTGTTATTTTTTTCCCAACTGAGATATTTAACTCAGTACACAAAGGTAAATACTTGTACAAGCTTTGAGAATTAAGATGTGCTCACAGCTTTTGAAATGTAAGGTGCTGATGCCCCCTGCTCCACATAACAAGTTTAATTATCAAGGTTCATTTTAAATGTCAGAAGAAATAAAAGTTGTTGTTTTTTTAAACTAGAGTGCTCATAAATTAATGCCAAAGCTTTCTCTCGTGTTATAAATAATGTGCCACATCTTAACCAAACCTTTACACGGATGTAATCCACATTGTTGTTAATTGGAACAAGAAGAAAAGGCAACATAGGTTATTATTATTCTTAAATAACACTTAACAAACAGTAGGGAATTGCTCCTGCACCCGAAAGTTTAGCAACAGTGGCCATTGTACCAGTACTGTGTGGTTGTCAACATGTAATACATGGCCAAGTCTGGTGCTTTGTATCACTTCCATACAAACTATGTGTCCTGCTCATGTTCAAAAGTTGCCTGGATGAATCAACTTGGTCAGGGTTACGCCTTATTAATATGCTATTTGCCGATGTATTGCCGGGGACCTAAGGTCGGATCAGGTTTCCACCCTGGGGTGATTTGTAACTATGTGTTGTATGTTACAGATACCTGAGGTTGCAAGAAAGCGGAAACATGTTTCAGGATACCATAATATGATTCTGGTTGGTGGGGATGCGCTGGAGAGGCCTGTGTTACGAAGCACAACAATTCCTTAAAACCAGATGCTGCATACATCCACCATATTTACACACATTTTTTTTTTTAACTCACTCAAGCCAAAAGAAAGAGAAAAAAGGTTATACAATGGATGGATAACCCACAGAAACCGAGTTACGGGATTTGGGATTTGGAGAGTTATTTTTGCAATCAGAGGAGCACACCTGTGACATCTGTTCAGCAGGAAAACGTGAATCAAAGCAAATGTTTTTCATTACAATATAATTGCATTGTGTTCTTGCCTCGCAGAGAAGCCAAGTCTAAGCTTTCATTCCAACTCCCTTTGATGCTGATGGACTCCGTATAATAGCGATTCATCATCCACTGCTCCAAGACACTCTTCAGGCTTTTATGGTGCACCTCTAGTCGTTTTCAGATTTATGGGCTTGGAGTGAAAAATTACAATTTAACAGGGACCACATTACTAATTTTAAAGTTACACGGTTATTTTTTATTACGTACAAGTTCCACAGACAGCAACATTCCTTGGGCAGACTGTCTTCCTGTCTGGAATGCTATGCCCCCAGGCACCAACAATGAAGAGTCATTTCCCCAAAGGGATCAGTGGTTTTCCTGTTATCTCCCAATCTTCAATTACTCAATATCCAGAACAATTATGGTCTCAATCAATGGATCCAGTGGAGCAGAGTTTGGAGTTAAGCAGAAACAGATGACCCAGAGGGCCTTCAGGCCACATGCTGGTAACCCCAGTCTTGGGAAGTGGGAGGAGGGCACAGAAGTTAGTGCACACTGGGGAGCAATAAATCCCCACACTCTCAAGAAAACACAAACTAATAATGGGGAAATATATGAGACAGGATGGAGAACACAGACAAACCACTGTGGCCTAGAAATGAACGTCATAAACCCCGTCTCCTTTCTACTGTAACGTTGCCTGCTATTAATAATGCCTACCTTTACTGACAATGCCAATGTAAATGTTTTTGAATGGCAATACTGAAATGACTTTAGAAACCATTCAGGGAGGGTCCTGGTGATTTTAAAGTCATATAAGCATTACGACCTTATAGTGGTGAAAAAAGGTCACATAATACACATGTTCTAATTACATTTTATATTAACGGAAATTTCCTAATTAAATACGTTTTTTAAAAAGTTCGGGGGGAAAAAAAGCTTGCACAACTAACCTTAAAATAATATTTGCATGATGCAATTCTGTACACAATAAAATTTTTCTAATTGTAATAATATACCAAAATACTGATAATAGCAATAGCAAATAGCAATAGCATGTATAATGTACTGTATGCAGATGTTATCAATGTGGTAGCCTTCATTGGGCTGTCAAACCGAGCTATACTCTTATGCTTAAAATCTAACATTGAAAGTAAATGCTTTTGTGTATGATGGATTAACACTCCATTAACTACCATGAACACTGGTAAACGTAAGAGTAGTTTATCTGTTTTTCTAATCAGTTAAATTGGAAGATGAAGCATACCCCTTGGTTTTACAAAGTCTATAGTCTGGTTTATATACAGTCGAGAACGTATCATTACTAGGTAAAGCGGCTTCCAGGCCAGCAAAATGCTTTAAACGGATTCCTGTCCTTTACATGTGGGCAAAGCTGCAGAGGAAAACGAGACTCTTTTTATGAAAACACACTGCCATCTTCAGGCTTATGAAATCTATTACAATTTAGTACCGCGGGCGGTAATTCTGAAATTAGGTGATTTCTCTGTGTTTTGTGACTTAACATGCAAAGCGTCAAAAATAACGTTTTGGCACGCTGGAACACATTGAATGGAAAACATGGGATCATTTATGGGAAAAGGGTCACTGCCACGTCATATTAGAATTGCAATTGCAACTTGCAATGTGGCAAATTAACAACAAAAAAAAGAAATATTGTTGCGTAATTTGCAACTTCCCCGATTTCACCTCTGTGAGATAATTGGTTAAATCGGTCTCGGACAGTGACAGCTCCGCCTTCTCTGATCATTTGTTGAAATTGTGAAATTGAGGTCTTGTTCAAGTTATACCCAGCTTGTGGAGTGAAGTTTGCAGGACATCGGAAGACAATTAAAGGAGGTTAGTGCCAAATTTGATTACTAGTATCGGTAATGTTTTGAAAATTCCAATTTTTGACGATTAAGCTTACAAATACTATAGCTTCTTTGTTATGCAGTTAGCTAGTTTGATTCTGTATAAGGACACCTAGAAGAGCTTAGTCCCTGCTAGCTAGCAATTGGTTCTTTTGGGCTGTTGTTTTTCACTTTCTTGCTACTATCACTTTCCAGGATAGGCTTACTTAACTCGCAAGAATTCAGTCATTGCTAAAAGTTCTTTAAAATGTAAAAAGCGTGAAAAATAAGGACTGGAGTTACGTTCATTATGACTTATTTGTCATATGACAGGATTAGTGACCTCATCAGATCATTTCGCACAATCTATCCCTTTTTTACGCTTGGTGGGGAGGGACTATACGTAGTCTACATGTAGGCTGATCTATTTCAACAAGGTTTCCTATTTTTAGGAGTTTATCCTAGTCCAGATGAAGAATGCTGCTGTTGAAACGCGGAGTTAGCCTACAGGTCCTTGGCCTGGTAGGAGCAGAGCCAAATGTGTCTGTAGTGATCACATACCAACTTGACCATCAGAAGTGGAAACCAGAGGTCGTGCTCTTCAGCCTGGATAATTGACCCAACCAACTTCATTAAAACTACCAAATTAGCGTCAAATTAGCCTCATCATTCTCTTCAACGTATGGTTTATTAAATTTTTGGATTGCTTGGTCAGTAATAATATTTTCAGGCTTATTGTGATGTTTGTATCTATTATTCCATCTGCTCTTGTCATTACAGTTATCTTTTGTTATCAGATATGACATTGAGTTTCATGCCCAGACTTTGCCCTAGAACCTTCAGCTACATCAAAATAAAAATCTAAATTGCTGTCTCTTGAGTAAGCAATTTAATAGTTTGCTAATCTCTCTGGTACTCTCTTGAACTTAAGCCTCACCCCACTCCTGGACTGTGTTGCCCAAGACCAAGCTGTCACACCACACTAGCTGATCTTCACCTCTGGCCTGCATTCCAAGCCCCTTTTTGTTTTTTATGCGTGACCTTTGCTCATGGAAATAAATCCTCAAACATATTGAGTCAAGGGTGTACTTTAAGATGTACACATAATTAAATAGGAGAGTAGATTACTAACCACCCATAGCTGATGGTTGGGGTGTCTCAGTGGTTTGAAGCAATTGCTTTAGCTGTTGTACATCTTGGGCTTGTGGTGGGTAATACAGCCTGAGGTGATATTGCGAGATTTGAGTTCTCATGACCCATTTTTAGATACTACCATAGATCTGAGCCTCAATGCCTTTGGCATTGTCTTTTAAACGACTGAAAACACTGGTACGTAACACAGCTGCTTATTTTTCCAGCCCAGCCTGTGCGTTGCTAGTTGCTACTAGTATACATTACATATATACATTTCTCAACTATTCCATTTGTAAATTATGTGCATAATTAACTTTAAACATGCTCGCTAAATTAATTTCCTTTTCTTAGCATTTCGTCAATGGCTTTTCTTCTCTTCCATACCCTTCTGTTTGACAAATTTTAGGGACCAGCCCCTTTTAATGCCATATCACTGTCTGGTGCAACAACGTTACTGTTACATTTCTGTTTGACAACAGGCTAAGCACATCATCTGAAGTGATCCGGTCAGGAATTTAAGAAAGACAAAACTATGGCAGACAGCGGGAAGACTGAAGAGAGCAGTGGAGCGATGGTCCAGCCATCTAATGGAGATCAGCAGGTGAGGGAAAACTCCATCATTAGTTTAGTCTCTTCAGCACAACACTGAGACACATATAACAAAAAAAAACAGGGTTCGATGTTGTCTTACAGAACTCTCCTGTAGAACGCAATTTCTCTGAAACATTTGGCAAGTTTGTTTGCTTATTAGGCTCTTTGCAGTCTTGTAACTCGTGCCTTGGTTTTCTCAGAGTGTCGTCTCCCGGGTGGGTAACCTCCCGTTGGTAAGTTCTGCCTGTGGCGTGGTGTCCAACACCTACAGCAGCACCAAGGACAGTGTTCCCCTTCTGAAGGGGGTCATGGACGTTGCGGAGAGCGGGGTGCGCACTCTAGGAGCAGCTGCCACCACAGGGTCCAAGCCTCTCCTAGACAGACTGGAGCCCCAAAGTGAGTCCCGTGGACCACACCACTCATCAAGCGCGGCTTGAGTTATCTTATTCTCCGGATTTTGTTCAAGTTTAGAGTTTTGACTTTGATCAAAATCTGACGTGAATCGGGCCCGCTTCTAGGAGGAGACGTATGGTAGTCATATAAAGAGGCACTTATGGGAGCGCTTTATTACTGTTATTAGTGCAAAGAATATTGGATTTGTTTTATTTAATAGGAAACATGTGTCAAAATTCAATTCAACAATCCACTGTAGATGTCGCGCTTAAAAAGGCATGGATGCTTGGTCATGAGAAAGCATTCATGACCAAACCAAGCCTGCAAATCATGTCTTTGTCTATTTTTTTAAAATACAATACACCAATGTAAGAGGGCGACGTGCTACATATTTTGAACTCAACTCCTCCGTGTTCCTTCCTCGTGAAGTTGCTGCAGTGAATGAATATGCCATGATCGGATTGAACAAAATGGAAGAAAACCTGCCAATCCTACAGCAGCCCGCTGACAAGGTTAAAATATATAATACTTATCCTGGTATATCTAATCAGCAGTACATCCAGTCTATTCATTCAATGGACACCTCATTTACTATGTAAATTAAAGTGAGACTAAAATATTCTATTGTATGAAATAACCACCCTAACAAATTGTTCCAAACATTATCAATACCCTACTATGTATGTGTAAACAAAACAGCAATGCCAATTTTTATGTAGCTGTTGTTGGCATCTCTCCGTTCCCCGTCACAGTTGGTGTCAGACACAGTGGGTATGGTGTACCAGTCAATGGCAGGGGCCAAGGAGGCTGTGACTGGTGCGGTGATGGGTGGTGTGGAGATGACCCGGTCAGCGGTCAGCGGAGGCATCAACTCTGTAATGGGGACATGGATGGGCCAGATGGTCAGCAGCGGGGTGGGTCTGGCCCTCAGCCGCTCTGAGGACTGGGTCGACCAAAACCTGCCACTCAGCGAGCGAGAGCTGGGTAGGTACTTTGGCTCATTTAGATGGGAGGCGTGAGAGCTGAACCAGATTTGACGCGTTGCATTGATCAGTGTTTTGATTGTGGGAGTTCTAGTCCTAAAGGGATGTTCCCAGATACAAATAAGATCGGTTCATTTTTAATTCAAAGTGAAATTTAGATCCTATGCAAATAGAGCCAGGTACAGGTTATTTAGTTGATAATCTATTAAACATCTCTTCATTTTTGAAGCTGCTGTGGCTGAGCCTGCTCCAGCTGAAGTGAGTGGGCCACCATCACACGTGGGACCCAGCCCCAGCTACTTTGTCCGCCTGGGTAAGCTGTCTGCTAAAGTGCAGGAGCGTGCTCGTGAGCAGTCCCTGAGTAAAGCACGCCATGCCCGAGACACGGCCTACGCTGCCATATCCCAGATCACCAGTACCTTGGACCTGCTGGAGAGGGCCCGCACTGCCAGTAACCAGTTAGGAGGGGCACCAGACCAGCTCCTGCAGCACTGGAAAGATTGGAAGGAGAGGCAACCCAGAGACGGAGAGACCAATGAAGAGATGGAGGAGCCTAAAGACCAGAGAGAGGTGCATGGTGGAACGTAGAGTACCAATCTGAATTTAGCTAGGTGGCGCTGTGTGCGGCGCAGCATCTCGTCTGCTGTAAATTCTGTGGAAGGCTTTTTCTGCTAAATGAATGTGTTTGGATGTTTATTTTTACTGCATTTTTTTGCTGACCGTACAACAATATGCCAACAGTGTAATGAATGCAAGTGCAAACCTAAAAACCCCCATCCCCTCACCGCCCATGTTTCTCCTACACCTCATTCCACCTGTCTACCCTCTACCTCATCACCCCCTAAAATTGTAAGATCATTACTTAATATCTCAAAAGTAAAGGTGTTTTTATTTTGGAACTTTGTACTGCTGATTATATATTTCAAAATGTTGCATAAATAACTGCATGTCAGACAGAATTCCATGTGCAAGTGAGTACTGATTGCTTCTCCAAATGGTGGAGATCTCAAATGACGAATCCGGATGCTTGTTATTGGGCTTACAGCAGTTGGAGTGGCGTACCCTCTCCCTGATTCGCGGCCTCAGCAACCAGATAAGATCAGCCTGCTCCACCGTGGTGTCTAGTGCCCAGGGTCTCCCAGGTGTAGTGCAAGACCATTTGGCCAGTGCACGGCGGTCGTCTGAGGAGTTGCACTCTTCTCTGGGCAACACCCGCACCCTCACACCACTCATCCTGGAGCAAAGTCGGCACCACCTGAAACAAGTACACAATAGCTTTCTTTCTTTCAGTTTCTGTTTCAAATGGTATTTCTCTACAAGTAATGGATTTTTTAATCAAGTTCAATTTACAAAGTTTATTTGATATATCTTTCACGCAACCAGCATATTCCAAATCAGTTTTTTTTTTTTGCTCACCAAGTTTTAAAAACCACATTTTTGGGTGTTCATGCTCAAGTTTTCGAATCATTCTTTATGTGAATTTGTTTGCAGGTTCAACAGTCCATAGATGGTGTTATGGAATATCTTCTTAACAACACCCCTCTGAACTGGCTGGTGGGACCCTTCGCTCCTCAGATCAGAGAGATTGGGGAAGGTGACAAGTTGAAGGGAGCCTCACAGGGTTGAGAATAACAAAGGACTGATGGTTGAAAATGATTATTGGCATGGTTATATACATAGAGTTTTCCTATATCAGGCTGTAGATGCCAACAATTATACACTGCGGATGCACTAACCTTTATGCACTATGTAAAATGTCTTTTATGTAATTATGTAAAAGTCTTAAAACTACCATGTACATTTTTCGTAAAAAATCTTGATACAATCCGTAAACCAGTAATTGCAGATAGCTTCCAATTTTAACACGATTGTTCTATGATGAAAAACACTGCCATGCCCTGGCTACTGGAAACAATTTGACCTGAGTGATTAATTATAGCTGTTGTTTCTGTTCGTACTGTTTGAGTTATCACAGAAACTCCGACCTATTTAATGTGACCAAGTTATTAGCTATATTCAATAGTTATTACATCAGACCCTAATTTTCTTTTTTCATTGCATGATCGTAGTATTTTATAAATTATATATTTTACTGCAGATACACATCTATATTGGAAGTTCATGTCTGTTGTCATTGTGAATTTAAATGTACTTTCTCATAATTAGACTAGACTATCAGTTAATAAATAACCTAATGAAGAGGGGACTCAACAACGTGGTATTTAAATTGCACTGATAATTAAATAGCCTTTGATCGATCCAAATAGTGGGGGATTTGTTTGAGAAGCTAAGAATTGGTGCCGAGCATGACGTCATGGTCGTTGTTTCGAATGTCGAGAGCTGGCACTGGAGGCCGTGCGTACAGTGAAGGGGACAGATTACTTATCAATTCTGAAGCCCAAGGTCGTCGACACCACTCGGAACTCCGTACTTCAGGTATTGCCATGTTAAAGCTAAATAAATAAATTTATGTTATTGAACAAAACCGACTTAAACCGGCAAACTCAATGACGGGATACGCAGCGTTCAGCAATTTCGGCAGGCTAGCCACACAATGCTAACTTTAGGCTAACGTTAGTCTCAACTGGAAAACATCTTTGGGTTGAGATCACGCTAGTCAGTCCAACGTGCTTCAAGGTGGTCTAACATAATATAATTGGTAAATAATATTCGAATCTCGTTTTCCAATGTTCATATTTTGCTTGTAAATCGAGCTCTGCAAGCAACGATTTTTGACGTCTCCTGTCTGCCGCTAACTACAACTCTCGACCTGTTTAGCTAGCTAAGCTAACGCTAGCTGTTTGCGTTTGAGCCAAACTAAGCGAGGATTCAATGGGATTGTTTTCGACAGTGAACAAACTAAGACAGGTTTGCCAGATCGTTCAGCTTCAGCGAACAACGTCAATAGTTAACTACTTGCAGTTGAGTTAGACAGTTAATCATGCGTTATTTTATGAGAGTCAAATAACATCCAAAGCAGCAAGCGATAACTTGATTAATCCTATTTTACAAGCTCAGCTAACTGATGTTGGAGTCCATACATTATATGTGCTTTTCAAGTTTCTTTGGTTCAAAATATCTGACGTAAAAGGGAAATTTGCGGACATCACATTAAGGAAAGGCAGTCAGACTAAGAGTCGAAGATTTCTAAAATACCTGCATTCAGAAAGGCAAACTTGGGTCAATACATAGATATTTTTTAGACTCACTTTATATCTATTATAATGTTATTACGATTTTTTGCTACTGTCATGTTCAGTAGTCTACCAAAATTAGAAACAAGCGCTTGAAAATATGTTATGGAAAATATAACCATAGCCTCATTCATGTAATAGCAGTACAAACCCTGTTACCTACTCATGCTACATTGGCAATGTCTCCATGCTTTTGGGGCAGATTGTTTATGACTTCGTACATGTATAAAAGTGACAGGTCTACTTTTGACTAACCTTTCCACCATTTTCAGGAATCTCCTCTCCCATCCCCCTTACCCCTTTTATGAGAAAGCATGGCTCAGGAGACCAATCAGACACAGGTGCCAATGCTTTGCACAATGGGATGTGGTTTCTATGGTAACCCCCGCAACAACGGCATGTGCTCGGTCTGCTACAAGGAAAACCTGCAAAGACAACAGAGTGGGGGGCGCTCCAGCCCCCCAGGTGAGAAAGGTAGGAAGATGGAAGCGGGAACTTCTAATGTTTTGATTTGTGGACCTGCAAAAAAATATGCTTAAATAAACGAGTAGGTTTTGGATAGTTGGACTTGTGACTGTAGGCAAAGGCTTGCTTGTGGCATGAGAATGCTATACATGCTTTGCAAATGTGTGTGTGTGTGTGTGTGTGTGTGTGTGTGTGTGTGTGTGTGTGTGTGTGTGTGTTCACAGCTGCTACGTCGCCGGCAGGTTCCCCAGGAGCATCTGGTGTATCTGTGGAAAGTACGACGTCGGAACCCAGCGTAGAGGGGGCAACCCCACCAGAAGAAAGGACACCCAGGTGTGCTGACAGACTGACAAAATCCGTTCAGCCTATAATGTGTAATACACACAGGGCACCAAACTGAATCCATTATTCTCCCAAAGTATTGCTCCATTTCCCCTTATTAGGTAGACATTTTAGCCTAATGGGATTTTTATGCTGGGTGTGTACAAGATGTCAAAGCAAAATGCCAGGTTATCTTTGTACATAACATTCTGTATAGTCTGCAATGCTGTGTGCTTCCTATGGCAGTCCCAGTTCGCCCAGCCCAGTAACCCAACAAATGACAGCCATGAGCATCTCCCAGGATACGGGGGCCACAGACTCGGACAGAGCCGACGAGGAGGAAGATGAAGGCACGTCCAAAAACACAGGTCAGACAATGACGTTGCTTTGTTCTACAGTTAAGAAACACTGAAAGAACTTTACATTTTATAAAACATAATCTAAAAGGGCTCCAGTCATACAATGTAACAACGAAGAGTAGGTTAAATTGGTAGAAATGTAATCCCTGGGGGTGGGGCGAGGGGGGAGAGGAGTGGTGGTAAGCCGAACTAGCCCCGAAATAAAGCAGATTGCTGTGTTTGTTTTGGTGTAAAAGGCCCAGTGGGGGAGGCAGCCCAGACCTCTTCCGATGGGGACCAGACCCCAGATAAAAACGAGAAGAAGAAGAATCGCTGCTTCACTTGCCGGAAGAAAGTAGGCCTTACTGGTAAGCTATAAAAAAAAAGTAAAAAATAGTACACACAACACTCACAGTACCTTTGAGTAGCTCAAGCACAGTTAAAAAAAATACAGCTGAACTACTTAATTGTGTTTTTTCTGTGGTCCCAAGTTTTCACGTGATATCAGATTAATGGTTTTTGAGGCCAAAATGCAAATTTAAGGCTCCCCTTAAATGCAACCATTCTAATTTATAAACGCCAAGGTTAGCCTTTACAGTAGCCAATGTCTTGTTCCAGATCCAGTCTTCAGATTGTGCTATATCATATTTGATCTTCACTCACATATAGTTTAGCAATCTCATTCTCTGTATACCTAGGGAGCTTGCGGTGGCTGCCCCCTCTTCCCTCCTTCCTGAATATGTGGCTGTTACCTATAGCCTATATTTCAAAGTTCTTATTTCCCAACCCAGTTTTTTGTAAAAGTAGTCCACCCCCTGCTCTGCTTTGGAGAGCAATATACTGCAATCCAGCAGTGCATTTCACACCCCATGGCATTTCACAGTGTTCTGCTGGCTTGCCATCCCAATACTGAGTTGGTCAGACTCCATAGTCTGCTCAGAAAAAGCCTTACGCTGACCCTTCTAATTGTACTAGTTCAATGCAAGCAAATGTCTCAAAGGACTACTTGCCGTCATGCCAGTTTGTCAAGTACAGAGTCCTAATAACCCCCACCATTTCTTAATTCCTCAGGTTTTGATTGTCGCTGCGGCAACTTGTTTTGTGCCGTTCACCGCTACTCTGACAAGCATGACTGCCCCTATGACTATCGGGGGGCGGCCGCCGCCCGGATCCGCAAGGAGAACCCCATTGTGGTGGCGGAGAAGATTCAGAAGTTATGAGGATTACGTGCTTCAAAGTCTCACAGCGTGGATTTTGGAACAATGGCAGCATGGAAATAGTACCAGAGAAAATGGCTTCATTTGTTGATGGTAGTATGAAGTGGGTGGGTTGGCATTGTCACAGCCCCTGCCCTGCGCTCTCTTTAGCAACATTTCCCTCTCTCTCTTGGAGTGACAGTTTAAGAGTGTTACGTGTGCGTGCGTGTGAGTGTATAATCCCCATGCAGAGGTGTGTGTGTGTGTGTGTGTGTGTGTGTGTGTGTGTGTGTGTGTGTGTGTGTGTGTGTGTTGAATTTGCTTAAGAGTCAGAGAGAGAGCAGTAGGGGTTCAGTGGGCATTAGTCTTGCTGTGGGGGTGGGGGGGCATTCAATTTTTATCCCTTTTTATTGTTTCTGAACTTGGGGACTTGTGAGTTTATTTTTATATCATCCCTGTGAGGACGTTTGAGAGATGCAGGCAAGCTGGTTCGGTGCGTACACCACAACTCAGATTAAGGTGTTGAGAGGTCAAGACAAAAGGCTAGTGACTAAGTCTAGACTGGGAGGTTTTTTAGGTTTGAATCAATAAGACATTTTGAGGGCATCAGACTATTGATTCCCTCTCAAACTGAACAATGTCCAGTTTCCGTCTGGCCTTTTATTTTCTTTTAGTTTGCTCTTTTTCATTTTATTTTCCTCGCCAATGCTCAGCCCTACAACTTGTCAGAAATCCCCTGTCTCATGCATTTTTCAAACATGTTTCTCCTTAAAATGTTGACTTATCATAATGATGTTGGGTGCATGGCTAGTTAATAGAGCAGGCAGCCTGGGGTGGGATGGGTCTATCCAGAGACCCTGAGTGTGTGAGAGAGACCCCCTCTTTCTTTACTGTTTTAATGAGCATATGACATCAGAAGATCTATATTAATATATTGTAGTTAGCTTGAATTGTGTGATTGCATTCTATTTATTTTTTTTTATTCTCATTTGGTTGCTCTGTGCTGGAGGGTTGGCAACATGTGTCAGCAAATCATACGATTTGCACTTCAACTTTTGAACTATATTTAAGCAATTACATCTGATTATGAAACCATTTAAAGAGAAAAATGTAGTAGAGTCCTGTTAGATCCATTTAGATTCGGATTCTGTGGCAAATCTTAAGGAAAACCCATCAAGTGTGTCCCCTGAAGAGCACAAGAATAGCATCGAGTGTGCAGCACCTACTCAGTTTTGTTCAGCATCTGGGTCATTTATAGTTTTACTTTTTCTCCGCACAACAGGCTTGTTGGATATTCTAAATGAGAGCCGATTTTTCTTTTAGATTTTTTCGGGACACAAGTGGTGTTTTCTTGGAATGCCCTTTTTTGTTCTGTGATGTTCCCGGTTGAGCGTTCATATCTAACCACCAGCAGACCCCTGACACATGCTGAATAATAACTGAACTGGGCCCCGGTGTTGCTCTGTTGACACACGTTCAATCACAGCGCAAGGAACTTCAGAGCTGCAGCTGTGTTTCGTGCTTCTGATATGCTCAGAAAAGTTCTTTCAGAAGATGCTTCTAGCTAGAAACTTTTCAAAAGAGTCCAGTTGCATGCAAGTGTGGTCCAATACAAAAAAGAATGGTGATTGACTGCACGGTTGAAATAAAATGTTTGACACTCAGCTGCACTACGCATGCATTGCTGGAGCCGTGACAGAATGAGGTTCAACTTAACGGGACTCTACTGTTTTCCAATGTAAATACCTAGAGGTCCCTCTTCATATAGTGTAATCCTATATAGATTGTTGCTGGGGAGGGTAAGGTACATAATGTTAGTATGTGTTTAGAAAAATAAGTAATTTTCTTCACTACCCTAACAAAAAGAAAAAGGTCACAAGCTCTGCATTGTTTTCATTTAATGGCAGGTTTTTTCTGCGTTTAAGTCGGTATGATTTTAGTCTAAAGCTGAAGACAGCGTCAGAGTTTGGCACTGATTTCCTCGCCTGCAGTGGTTCAACACAAGTCACTGTCTTATCCTAGCCAAGGGGCCTAGTTTCTTCTTTGGCTTTGCTATTGCCAGGATTGGTCACACACATCAGTTAAAATGAATCATCCTTGGCTACAAATCCATATTTATTTTCGCTGTATGCAATTATATACATATAAACCAAGGTGGGGGGGGGGGGGGTCATGCTATAAAGCCATTTTAATGGCTGATCCAAGAGTATGGTTCCAATCCAAAG
>JAVQJS010159278.1:0-13936 GCA_036024795.1 Galaxias rostratus
GATATAGTGGGTGAGATAGAGATAGAGAGAGAGAGAGAGAGAGAGAGAGAGAGAGAGAGCGAGAGAGAGAGAGAGAGAGAGAGAGAGAGAGAGCAGGTGTGGGCTTGTTGCACAACTTCTCCTCGTCAGTCAGGTAGATTTACTGAGCGTTGACTTCCGACCTTAGAGTAAGAGAGAGCGCCAGCGCCGGAGAGAGGTGTGTGCGGGTGTAGAGCTAGGGTCGGACAGGGGATGGCGGCGGTGGGGGCAGCCAGCCGGGGTGATCTCCCCCCATACGTCACAACACATCGGAAGGCTGGCGGCAGCTGCAGCCCCAGTGCCCTGTGCATCTGTCCACATCTGTCAGCTCAACTCTGGCTGTCTGGCAGGCCACTGGCTAGGGCTCGCGCTGCTGGAACAATGGTGCTATTCTGTCCTGAAGACCAGCAGGAACGCCAACGGGTGTACACAAACACATACACACATACTGCACACACACACACACACACACACACACACACACACACACAGCGGGAGATACACTGTATCCATCGGCAACACTCGCATGCAGTAAGACTTAACTCAACCACAGGCACCACTGCAACACAGCAAAGCACACGGGCCCGCGGCGCGCCATCACGGCTGGCACAGGAGCACACACCCCAAACTCAAGCAGAGACTTACTTTGCCGGAGACACAGGCGGGCACTCAGTGCTCAGCACCCGATCAAACGGGGCGTGGAGGAACTGGGAAATGATGAAAACAAAAGAAACGCATTGAACGGCAGATTGTGTGACAAAGACTTTAGACGCACGCTCCGGCGAGGTTGGCTAATCGCGGCCCCACTGAGATTCCAGTGGCGATATGCCAGCCGCGGAGGGAGGCTGCGTCCACTTCCTCCACGCTCGGCCCAGCGCGTGTTTGTTCTACGGATAAAGGCCGTGGTGATTTATGTGTGTAAATCACGGCACCCTGCCTCTGCCCCGCCGCGTAACCCGACCCTGCTTTTCCTGGTCTTTGGGTCATTGTGGGCCGAAGGTAACCCAACCTCCTCCTCCTCGGCGACACAATGGCGGCCCCTTGGCTGCGGGGTCAGAGGGCGTCTCACCTGAGGACAGGAGCCTGTAATCTCCGACACGGTTCACACACACACGGTCACGGCCCACCGAACGGGGAGTATTGAAAGGGGGCTTCCTCTCGCTCTCTGGGGGCTTTCATTCCTCAGGCAAGAGGAGCCTGTGCAGACCAGGAAGCAACAACCATATCAGGACACGGCCGCCATCTTACCATGCGCCATGTTTAGACTTTGGTTGAGGGGGTTCGGACGAACGGACTTTAAAACTATGAGATGAAATCACTTGCTGAACTTTGTAGAGACCGAAGCATTTCTCTGGGGCCGAGCACAGCCCCGTTTCCCAAACTCGCACAGGCAGGAACCAGTTCCACTCTTTTGTGAGAGTCCACACTGACAACCAACAAGAGCACCCCCCTCCCCCTCACCGCCCCCTTACCCCACCCCCAATGTCCCTCTTCTCAGCTCTGCTCTCTCTCCTTTCTCAGATTGGGGGTTGGGGAGCGTTTTGTGGCCCAAATAAAAGAGCTAAAGCAGTCAGAACCCCATTGTGTGCAAGGGGGTGGGGGGTGTGGAGCAGGGGGAAGGACAGGGAAGGAGGGGGGGGGGGGGGCAGTGACCCAAACAGTTAGGCTTTCAGGCCCGAGCTTACACGGACCAACAGGCCTGGACTGTAGCCTGGCAACAGTAGCCCTGTGGTAGCGGAGAGGGCGAGGGGGTTTGGGAGACAGACAGGGTGCCGTGAGGACAGTTGCAGCACTTCAGAGGGCCGACTGGCCGGTCCCCCTGTGCACACAAAGGGAACACCGAGCCCAGTGTGGGACCAATTCAAACCTATAATTGACTATGATCACTCTTCTAAGGGATGCGTTTGTACGAGCGGTACACCGTTTAATATCCCCAAGTTTATCCGGGACAATGGCGATCGGACAGACAATGGAGGTATTGAGATCTCCAGAGGGACATTTCTGTGGAGCACCCCCATCATGGCATGAATATTAACTATGTGAACTTTACGACAATCTGCCTCCTCATAGGGAGAAAACTAATATTAGAGAAGGGGGGTGGGGGGGTTTTAACTGCAGGATTGTTTCTTTGAGTTTCCTCTTTACGAGGACTAGAAGTGATCACGTTTTATCGGCACTGCTCTCTTGAATTAATGAAAGATTGTTCAAAGCTGTTAAAAATAGAGTTCTTAGCTACTAGAGGTTAGCCGTGAAACTACCACGGCGAGGGCTTGCACTTTATTGTGAAAGAAGTCGGATGGCAGAGCACACATTTACCTTACTTAAGCACCCCACAGCACTCCCATTTGAAGTGAAGATATGTGGTGGTGCAGCCTGTGTGCTAATGTTACTGAGCAAACGCACCTAAAATGTCTATAGATTTAGAACGAAATTGCAATAGCTAAGAGCTCGCCCACAGCCACATGGAGTGAGACCCATCCCTCAGTTGAGGTCTCCTAAAAGCATTCTTTTATGTGCTCAACCACAAAAACACTCACCCCACTCCCAAACGTGATCCAGGCTTAGGAAAATCTTTTAAAAGAAAATGGGTTTCTACCGGCACAGTTTGGAAGTGTAGAACTTCCAATCAAATTCCAGTATTCTCTTAAGCCAAGCCTAATAGCAGTAACATTTCGACACCGGTTGCTCTGTTTTGCCTCACATTCCTTCAGCCAATGAGGATATTCCACTGCCAGCTGAATATGCCCCGTCTATACTGACGAGAGTCAAAAACAGACATAGCTTTGCGTAGTTCAAACAGATGCAAATGGAACTATTCTATCGGGAAAGGGTAAACGGGTCATAAACTGGCGTAGAGTTTGACCAAAGCCCTTTTAACAAGGGACACACATTTTCACAGCCCTTGGAGTTCTGTTTCTAAGACAGGCAATCTTGCACAGTGATAAGATACTGGGGAAAATGCAAGAGAAAACAGCCCAAGAATGCTCATTATCTCAACCACTCTGTCAACCATAAACCACTGGAGAGGTTTAAGATGAAGGGTGAGGTCCTCTTCTATCTCCTCGAGCATCTTATAAACACAAGGCAAACAACCGCAACTCACTTTTAGTGCTCTGAAGTCAAGGGTCCCCTGTCTAGTGGCCCGTGTCCCTTTGCGTAGCGTTTCACATTAAACCGCAAAGAAATACCGAAGAAGTCATGTGAGCTATTGAAAATGTGTGGGGAGACTCAAAAGAGCGCTTTTGGTAGAAGAGTTTCCCTTCGATATCAGTGGCTGTCAACAAGAACTTCTGGTTCCTTTTCTGTTTGAGAAGCAGGAGGAAATTGAGAAACTCAGCTCGTCTGGCAAGCCCGACCTCAGTAATTCCAATTACGTGTGTCTTTAGAAGTCGTATACCAGGTCAGGGAAGACAATCGGGGGATAAGACATCAGAGGTCGGCATAACTCTATCTAAGCATGTGGTTCAGACATACACACAGTACACCGAACAGACTAATAATACAGGAATCATTCCATTTCCTTACTCAGTTGGCTACGCAATAATGGATGCCTGACACTGATTATCTAGCCAGACAGATCGGTTGAGCCTGTGCGCGAGAAATGGGGAGACTTTAGTTCAAAGAGTAAATAACGATGAAGGCTTTATGCCAAGTCAGGCACCAGAGACCCCGTTGACATAATGTGGTCAGCAGGGAGGAAGAAGAAAGTGAAGAGCAGGATGGGAAGACGGGAACGAGGACATAAGCTCCTCGAGCTCCTTCGGCAGTGAGATAGACAGGATGTGCTTACCAGGAGGGGTCAGAAGGCAGCACTTCCTGAGATAGGGCCTGGGAACCACAGCTCCCAGTCCCCAGTCACGACCTCGAAGTAGTGGGGACAACCACCCTTCCTCTCCCTTCTCCCTGAGGTGCTTCAACTTCGGCTCGTCTCCTCCCCCAGATAGGAGCCCTGCTAACGTCTCCTCGACCGGCTTGGTGCGCGGGGGCCCTGTCCGGATCCTCCATCGGCCTGTCGGCCAGACATGGCATGAACCCGGGCAGCGAGTGGACCCACACGGCCCTCACGGTAGCGAATGGCAAATCAAACAAGTCACTCTATACATCCCGTCGTAAATGAGAGCGGCTCGACGGCATTGTTCGGGCGCATTCCAGGGGTGACTGCCGGGGTGGATGAGATGGAGGTGAGGACAATGGCACCACAGCCACGGAGGGAGAGGAGGA
Organism: Galaxias rostratus; assembly: GCA_036024795.1. Taxonomy (NCBI): domain Eukaryota; kingdom Metazoa; phylum Chordata; class Actinopteri; order Galaxiiformes; family Galaxiidae; genus Galaxias; species Galaxias rostratus. The sequence goes on from JAVQJS010159278.1 coordinate 4,240, forward strand.
ATCTTAGTAAGCATTCCTCTCTAATCCACCGTGAAGACACCAGAGAAAATGCCTGGCCCAAAGGTGCCGTGGCCCAAGCCAACAATATCAACCGTGTCCCTGCTGCAGTCTGAGAAGGAATCTACGCTGGGGAATGTGTGGAAATCTACTTTCAAGGCGATTTGGCTCGTTCATGAACAATGTACTGGAGCAACTTTTTCCAACATTCTGCTTCAATGAAAATAATAAAAAACCTTGCAACAGGGCCAAACGCATTTCCCATATGGATCCCTTTCCCCACCTGTTCATAAGAATCCTAACTCATATCCAATATGCCCCTCAATATTTATTTTTTTTAATTCTGGACTGAACGGGAAGCAGACACATAAAACACGCAAATGTTTCATGAAGGAGACACGACTCCTCACACTGGCCACAGACAAGTGGCTGTTCCCTATCACACTGACAAACTGTCCTCCTCCATCGTGTTTTAAGAGGCTGGGAGCTTCCATCGGGTCATTACAACACAACGCTGAATTTATAGGCTCACCCCGCTACCGAGGTCAAGTACGATCCATTAATAATGCACAGAGAGCCACTGTATCCCTCCGGCCGCTCTGCCTCCAACAGCGCAGGGCATTCTCCTTCACGTCCGTCCCGCCATTCAGCCGGGGCGGAGAGCCTGGTGTAATCTGCGGTCCACCACTGGGCCTGGATGAAGGAGGACGAGCTGAGCGGGACAACGCAGGGGAGGACAAAGGGGCGCTCCTTGTCGCTGCCGCTGAGACAGAGAGAGAGAGAGCAAGTGTGTGCAGCAGAGACCCATGGGCCGTCGGCTCCACGAGCCCTGTCTCCCCCAGCATGGGGGCAGCCGAGCGCTCAATGGCAGCACCTGGCCCTCCGCTCCGCCTTTGTCACGATCTGACTTCACTGGATTACCATCACAACATCCACCAGCTGTCCTCCAGGCAACAGCTCGCACTTGCCCGCCCGCCCAACCCCTCCCCCCCGCCACTGCGGACCATACTACCCCTAGCCTCCACCCCCCAGCCACTGCGAGCCATCCACCCCCCCCTCCCCCCCTCCCACCACCCACCCCAGGCCATTTCTTCCAGCTGGATCCTCTCTGAATGACACCCTCTCAATCTGCCTAATTATCTCCCCTCCAGGCCTACTATGCTGGCCCTCTCTGGGCGGCACATTCCACGCAGCAATGGGCGGGGCTCAGGGGCCCGTGGCCCTTCAGCTGGACTTCCTGACTGCTCACCTAGAGGGCCGCACACTCAACCCTTCACTGTCAAGTGCACATGCCCGCCTTCAGGCCCCCGGGGCTCAAGAGTGCCTTTGGAAAGGTCAGATGAATATTCACCAGAACGAGACAATGGGTCTACCAAACAACAAGTTTGGTTTTCTTAAACAAGCAAGCTTTTAACAGGACGATTAGCATCTATGTTAAGAAAGTATAGTCAGGACTACGAATTCTAAACAATTGCAGGTATCATTGCCTAAAGGTAATATATCATGTTCAAGGCTGAAACTATCAAGATTCACAGGACAATTATGCCCTTTACAGTGTACGTCATAAGTGTAGGTGCCAACTGGACATGAACCGTCCAATTAACAACGGTGCATTTTACATGCAGGTAGTGCCCATCCAGTGTCCCCATTCAATTTCATTACGTATCACCTTAACAGGGGGAATTAACTGGAATAATCTGGTACAACCCGATCGGTTCTTTGACCTTCACTCCCTCTACCTGAGGAGGGGGCCAGGGCAGGAGGCCGGAGGGGGCCAACAAAGAGCAAACTTAGCGGCTCTGCCATGTTCAGGGCACAGTGTATGTGGCTGCTATCCTTTTCACTTTTGGCAGGAAGACACAGGATGCGTCCCTTTCTGGGACAAAACCAACAACAATACAATAAGGTGTAAACACAAACCTAATCCCGTCACCTGAGAATTTTCTTGCCACAAGGAGAGGAAAATATCACTCAATTTGTGCCATGTTAGAGAATGACCAAAGGGATTATATCTGCTCCAATAGCGTCAAAATAGTGATTTGGATGAGAAGGATGCAACTAATATCACCACAGTGACTCTTGAATTAAACAGGCCTAGAGCATCCAACCAGTTCCATGAGTTATCCAACCTACGCCACCACCTTTATCTACACTCATTCTTTCTCTGCCTCCCTCCATATCTCTCTCTGTTGCCGCCTTTCTTCTCTGCCTCTCCACCCTGTCCTGCCGGTGCCCGGTTACAGCCAGGTATCTGGGAGCATAAAGGATCTTTTCTGCTGTTGTGGCTCTCCTGTTACCCTGGTCTCCTAGAGGAGGGGGCTGGGGCAGCACCACCACTGTGCCCTGTCCAGGACCGGTCTGACCACTCCTGTGGTCGTTGCGCTCCGCTCCCGAGTCCCCAGCCCTGGTACTGCTGTTCAACATCTACAAAGTGTGGAGAGACAATTTGGAATGCCCATTTCCCCCCACTTAAAGAAATGCCTCTTGCGGTTGGCACTGAGCCAGCAGGATGATGACACATGCACAGCTCTCCATGCCTACAACTTATATAAACACACACAAACACTCGTACACACATGCAAACACAGTCATTTTCAAAAGAAAAACACTTACTCTAGCGTGACACAGCAATATTCAGACTTCAGAGTAAACAATACATTTGGTTTCATGTTAAAGAGCTGATTCTGCACAATAACACAATGAATACTATAACAAGAAGCGTGGAATTGCGCTGACTTCCAGAACTGCCTAACCAACATTTAATTAATAAGTTCCAGTAATACATGTGCGTCCCCAAGCAATAAAAACAATTATACATTTACTCAATGGTTACCCAGCTATTGGAAACCTGCCTTATGTGAGTTTAGGTAATGATTAAAATATAGAATGTTGCGAGGATTAGTTACTGGCTGCACAGCTGAAAAAAAGTGCCACCCTGTATGCTAAAACGTAGCTAATACAGAGTAAAAAAAACTGTCAAAATCTTAACGTTTAAGTAAATAAAAAGTTAAATGGGGAGGTCATATCAACTCTACTGTGACCTTTATAGATATGGAGGGCCCATTTCAAAATAAAAGTTAATGTACAGTAGAGAAGTGGTTGACAACATCAAGTGGCTTAAAACAAAAACAAAACCATAATCAATTTAGAAATGTTTTGTTTAAAAAAATTCTGCAATCCCATTTCAAATTTTCAGGGGAGTTTCTCCCACCAAAAGCTTAATATTACTAATGACCACCAATTAATTATCTGTAGATAATTTAGATCATCCCTTGTGATTTTGTTTTTACCTCACCCCCCTTCCAATTTAAAAACAAGGCATTACAATGAAAGAACGTAAAATAACAAAGGTTCCAATTGGGAGGGAAACAGAACTTTGTGAATTGTCCTGGCTAATAAAATCGTCCGAAATTAAATAGAAAACAAAGCACAATAGGAATGACCATTAATGATCAAACTAAACCTTTAGTGTGAGAAGGTTTGAAGTGTGTAAAAATGCAAATGCTCATAAAAATTGGATTACGAATCTTTTTTATCAAGAACAATCGTTAACATAAAAGTCAACAAGTTATCCCAGTGTTATGGTGACAATCTTTGCAATGTGATACCAGAGGGCCAATCTTAGAATGCCATTTGCTGTTGCATACTGGTAATACTAATTCAAGAAACAAGAAACAAAAAAAATGCAGACTCCAATTTAGACATTTTAACTATTGTCGGGTATTATTTAGCACTCCACGCAGTAAATCAACCCAGATATCAGCTGATTTTACACTTACATGCATCGGGAAGGCGATTCTAAGCACGTCCCCCCATTTTCACAAGGTCTGTATTTATCCACGCAGCGGAAACCTGTGGAAAGGGAGGTAAGAATGAAGGAGAACCATAAACGTTGTAACTCATTGGGTACATTTGTCATCACCTACTATTCACACTCAAAATCTACAAATTAGCTTCTTAATTGTCACCATCAAGATTTGAAGCGCACTAGAGGCTTCTCGGGTCTTTACACATCTTACAGGCCCGTTAAGCAAGCAGCTGGTCATTCAAAAATGTTTAATTAATCTTGGTTTATTTGTCTGTAGCCACTTTGTAGTATGGTACACATCAGAATAGGCAACATGAAAATCGTTTGTTCTTGTTGTTATGTGTGCCATGACGATTGAACTTTATTTTAAATAGTGCTTTAAATGTCTGTATATTATCTTGTCCCATCCCCCAGTCTAAAACAACCAAGTACAATTGTTTAAATCTCTTTGTTCGGATAAGCAGGGGGTATGCGTACGTTTTGGCTCATCGCCCCTCTTTCTTTAGTCTAAGACAACTCACCCTGTATTCCATTCGGATAGCCTATTAAATAGGCTGCATAACGACAACGATTCTAATATGAACGTGCGTAAGTGGCCCTATATATCATACGACAACTTAAGACATTTCAGAACAGAGTGAAAGTTATTTCGTTGACAAGGCACCAAGTATGAACCGCGCGAGTCCTGCGCTGCTTTCATGTAAAGCATTCAAATTGTTTTCCCACGGTGCCCGTTGAGCTATTGAGAAAGTAGTAGATACACCAAATAAAAGGTAACAGATTTTCTTCAATCAGCTTTCTCATTACGATCATGTAGCACAACTTATCTAACAACGATAGGTACAAATAACTTTATTACAAACTGCAATAATAAAAACAAAAACAGGCCACAATGCTAAATTTTCGCATTCAAATTAAGTGTTTATTTCATCTCCATCTTTAGGTTTATCGAAGACTAAAAAAGCGAACATATGGATACATTAACCTATTACACTTGTTTCGGAATTGACAACCAACATCATGTAACCAAGTCCGCATCAGGCTATGCGGCTACTAATTGCACACTAATTGTGGCACCCTTAGTAATCATTGAATACTAATCCGTTTAAACGAACTTAGCCATCACTTTAGTTAAATGCCTCTAGTATAGATCAACCACTTGCATATAATATAAAAAACAAAGTCACCAGACAATATTTCAAGGGTGATGCGCAACTAACCACTACAGCGAATAAAATCATGTTACAATGTTTCATTCACTTTTCAGACAAGATCGCTGTATGTTGCCCAGACATGTCTAAAAAGTTGTAACTGACTTGTGAAAGCAAAGCTTAAAAGTTATTTCCTCTTACCTTGACAATCATGGATAAATAATATAATCGAAAGGAATATCCATATAGTATTCCCTTCCATTTCGGTGGAAATGTTCCAACGCATCAATCACAATTTAATCAGTAATACATCCTTTGGAAGTTCTCATAAATATAAATGTTCCAGGAGTGACAGCGAATCTTCATAAAGTTTACCAGGACTGAGTTTATAAACTAAACCCAAAAAATTTCTTGAAAAACGTAGGTCCAATCCCGTATTATCCTCTGCCGCACGTCCACGGCTGCCGTGCTTCTCCGTTAACCTCCTAAAACTTTTGAAAAACTTTCTTTCAGCCTTTGGTCTGAGCTGGGATCTAGTCTACATGATATTACTCCGCCTCCTTTCCCATTTCTACCACCCTCTTTTCTCACTTGGAAGGATGGGCTATTCCGCAAAAGACAAGTAGTCCGCATGTTATCTAGCCCACAAATTGGATAGAATGATTCCTTACAATTCAGCCAACTATTGCGTTATAAATAAACTTTTTTCCGTTCAAGTTTTTTTTTATAAAGAGTAACAAGAAAGATAGATAAGAGCCATAGATAGTGCTCAGAATTTGTGTATGCTGGTACACATTAATTATTTTATATTTTTCACCTTAGTAATGTATTGATGTTGATTGCTGACTTAATTTCAGAAGGCCAATAATTGAGAAAGAACAATATATCTTCAAGTATACAATATGTATTTTTTTATAATTGTGGGAGAGAGTGTTCACATCGACCTGCAACAAGCTTTTTAGTTAAACACACCATTAAGATGAGAATAGAGATTATTGTCCTGTGTGCGCATGCTAATTTGTTTGTTTGCGTGTTTACACTGGTTGCTTTTGCTGGTAAGAGAATTTGTGTAACTGAATCATGCTGACATGATGTTAATGAGAGCAGACATCCCTGTTATTCTCCTGGCCCATCTTCTGTTCAAGTTGTTGGCCAGCTCTTTCAGCCTGCTTCTCCTCAGCCTGTGGTGGTGGTGTGCACTCATTCTCTGCAGCCGGTGTATAGTGCCTTAGTTGTTCTATGGTACAGAGCGGAGCCGGCCGCTTACAAAGACAATAGCCGCGATTTGAATGATAAAAGAAGTCCGGCATTATGACACAGTTTCTCTCTACAGGGGATGGAGGTGGAGGGGGGGCTGCAGCAGCAGCAGCAGCAGCACACCAACATTCAAGGACAACCCCCCCTCCCAATTCTTGCTCCTGCCCTTGAATAAATTACTTGCATGCATAGGGCCTTGAATGTGGCAGACTCGTTTGGAGAGAAGTTCGTTATGGCCTGTGACGTCACCCATAGGGGTCAGTGAATAGGGCTTGTTAGGCCTACCAGACACCTGCCTCCTTTGGCACTGCCAAATGTGTGCGCTCTCTATTTGGGTCGTTCGCTTGGTTTGGGAATCTTGCTCAAAACGACACGGTGTCTTAGTTCATCCCACCTGGTCGAGACTTGCATTCATACATAAGTTGACTGTCCTTTCATATCCCCAGACTCCAAAGTCTTCTGGATTCAACACATTTCTGTGTGCATATGCGAGTGTGTCTCCATGTGTCTGTGAGAGACGGACGTAGATTTTAGCGAGTGGGAAGAGAGTTTACAAGGAGGTGTAATGGGGTGCGTTTGTGTGTGACACCTGACTCGAGGCCTGTCTCCCAACTGCCGGGCTTGTGGTGAGCGTACTCTGGGCAGATTCTGGCAGGCGCTCCCCAGTGTGTTGAGTGCCGTCCAGCTGGAGCGTGTCCCATAGAAGGATATCTCAGTGGGCTCCAAGACAGAGTTGTCTGTAAAAGTTTGTTTACAACCATCCATTCTGTTCCTCTCTTACTTCAATATGATCCTGGGCCACAACACAGTCAGATGCTGATTTGGATAAGTCTACCAGACCAATGTTCCACATTGATTACTTTGCCCGTCTGTCGATCTCGTGCAAATCAGAGCCTCAAAGGTCACATCCACTTTCTTCCAAACTTTGTAAAAGTTCCCTGAAATATTAAAGATATCTTTTGACATATAGCTGGAAAATACATAGTGCTTTTATTGATAATCAATTGATGTTATTTACTCAAATCAAATAATTTAAACACTTTCGACTGATGCAAGTTATAGAAGAAATGCTGAATGCAGCTGTAATAAACAATAGCTCAACTTAGAGTGTAAGCTTGATGAGGTCTGTACATATGCCCACTTAAACTATACTTTTGACGGTGTTTTGTTACAAAATTAGAGAAAAGAATTACAGGTTTAAGTTGACGAAGGAAACTCCAGTTAGTCCATTTTGTCCCTCATCTGAAAGGTGTTAGCCGAAGCCCTTCCCACTGGAAACCCAACATTTCAGCTATTCTTTGGGGGATAGAAATCACCAGCCAATATCTTGTGAGGATGACAGACCTTTGCTTGTGGTACATACGTAACATTCCGAGTTTGAGAGCCTCCTGCGGTTTGTTAAAATCAATCATAAAACTAACACACACACACACACACACGGACGCACGCACACACACGCATGCGCGCACACACACACACACACGCACACACACACACACACACACACACACACACACACACACACACACACACACACACACACACACACGCAAGGAAAACAAGGAATGTTCTTGTTTGGGTTGAGGAGCCTGGGTGTGAGAGAGGAAAGCTTGGTGACAGAGTTCTCGCCAGACTCGGGAGGGAACTCAGATCAGGCAAACAACCAGGTGACGGCCGGGAGGATTTATGGCGCTAATCACAGGGGGGAGTCCTCCGTATTGCCCTTTGATCCTTTTCTTTTCATACTTACCACCAGCAATGTGTACAATGCATTTTTTAACAATCACAGTACATGTTCTTGTGAAACGACATATCCTTTGTCACCAAAATGTCTTTCATATACAAGTAAAGAATCTTTTTCTGCATATTAAACATAGTTTAGGACCAGTTCATGTCTCGGGATGTTTCTATCGTAAAGTGTTTGTGTAGCTGGTACTAGTCAAAGTGAAATTAAATTGGTCGTGTATTGTCAGGCAACAATACCGCGGACGGCTTTGATCAGTCCTTTGTCGCATTTGAATGAGACGGTGTTTGAAGAGTGAAGAGTGAAAGCTGGACAGTAAAGACCACCCTTTGTCGAAGCAAAGCTGCATACCCAAGCTATCTCTGTGCCCCTCTTAACCTCCCCCCACCCCCCACTCACACACCAGGGGGGGAGTGTGTTAAAACACGGCAGGGGTCACTAAGGTCAACATAACAGAGACAGGGGCCAAGGTTTGTCTAACGAGTTGTCTAGTCGCTAGACTATCAAAACCGTCCTAGAGATCAGCGGGATTGGGTTGCCGAAAGTCTTTCCGGCCTTGCTGTGTTATAGGGTTCCCTATGGAATTGGCCTCCGTAAAATTCACCGGCTACCTCACGTTTCGGCCCGCGGTTTCTGGTCTCTGTTCGTAGAAGCAGGGGGATCCCGGGTGCAAAGAGATGATTCAGGATGCGACCTGGAAGTCAGCCTCTGTTGGCCTGTGGCCTTAGAGAACGTGCATACTTTCTGTGACGAGAGTGCTAACAGGCTGTGAGTGTATGTGTGTGTGTGTGTGTGTGTGGACCGAGAGGGATGTGATGACTTTACCACCCAGACCAGACTGATTTATGTGGGAAAAGCCCTCGGAGCGCCTGTGGAGAGTGTGGAGAGGATTAGAGCCCCTTCTACAAAACCCGTCACGGCCAATCAGCAACTGAGACCCCCTATAGACAGACGTCACGGCCAATCAGGGCAGGGTATTCAAATGTACTGTCTTTATTGCATATCGTTGCTTCACAATCTTATGATCTCTTCATCAACCAGGCTCTGTTTGGAAGTCCATTCATCCATGTGCTTTAAGTGTAGTGGGGCATGAGACAGTGATAACAGATACACTTCTGGAGATTTTTTTAAGGGAAACGGACGCAAAGCTTTTATGCTGGTACACACACACACACACACACACACACACACACACACACACACACACACACACACACACACACACACACACACACACACACAGAGACACACACACACACAGCTTTTTTCCCAGGATGATAAGAAATCACCTCTCTGCTCCAGTGCCTGGAAAGTTGGGATCATCTCGAAGGAAAGGAACACAGCTGTATTTTTTCCCCCAGGAAAAGTTGATAGACGCTTAACCTGGCGTAATCTGCTTCTCTGTAGTTGGTTCATTTCCTGTTGTTTTCCACCGCAAGCTCTGTTTCATGTACCCGTCTGTATATATATGTACTATATAGATATATGGAAACTCAGAATGCCGAAAATATAATTCTACATTAAAAGTTTAGGAAAATTGTGTTTTGGCATACTAATTATGATAGATTGTTTATTTTTGGGAAAAGTTACCATCTCAACAAAATCACCAAGTGTATATCGCCCCCCGTGGGCGGGTGGCGCGTGGGTGGGGGGGGGGGGGGGGGGGGGGGGGGGGGGGGGGGGGGGGGGGGGGGGGGGGGGGGGGGGGGGGGGGGGGGGGGGGGGGGGGGGGGGGGGGGG
>JAVQJS010159285.1:0-31571 GCA_036024795.1 Galaxias rostratus
ACTGCAAACACACACACACACACACACACACACACACACACACACACACACACACACACACACACACACACACACACACACACACACACACACACACACACACCCACCCACCCACAAGACACAAAGGCAAACAGAACAAAGCACCGCGATGTCATAGGAAAGGATTGATCTGCATCGATGTGCCACACTGGGATTAAAATGCGGCATCATAGACTGACAGCCATGCCCCACCGTCGCTATATATGTATATATTCATCCATTTTCATATTCCTTTTAGGAGGTGTCTACAACAAAAGCCAGATTCTTTCTTAAGTAGCTTTTTTGTAAATTACTTTGAGCTGTCACAGGCTCCTGTAATGGCAAACCTTTTTTTGTCCTGCTGATTTATGTTTCAGGTCAAAGTAGATGTGCTGAGGAGATCATTTGTAAAAGTCGCTGTGGACAGTACTGCTAGACAAAGAAGAGTCACCTTACAGAGTCCACTCTCTGTAACTCTCTCGCTCGCACGCACGCACACACACACACAATTCAATGGGGATGATATGAGACATAAAAATAGTCTGATAGGACAAACTCGAAGCTTGAGGACAAAAATACAAAAAAAACTGAAGCTACGACAAACAGAATGTACTTGGCCTGAAGGAACCCAAACGGGCCTAAATTATTTAGGCTAGCAAAATAGCCCGCTACTTGGTGGTGCAGGGGGATGTAGACTCGTCCACACAGTCCCCCTAACACAACTTGTCTCTCTGCATGTCTCATGCAATGCAACCCACGCTGGTCTTCTCCCAGCTCTCTGCAGCTGTGGCTTTGATGTGGACTTCACAGAGCCGGTGTTGGGAGTCACACCTGGCTAGGACCTTGACAATCACGAGGGCCTCTCATCTCCTGCCCCTGGACTCTTGAGATTCCCTCCGCTCTCTTTCTCAGCACCTCCACCATCGCCTCATCTGTCTCTTTTCCTCCCCTTCATAGTCTTTTTGTTTGGGGGCGGGGGGGGTTGTTTCATTCCCAGGGCAATGGCTCTCGCTCTGTCTTCCATGCTCTCTCTGTCCCCGTTCCCCTCTTTGTTTGGAACGACCCGGCTCCTTCCCAGCCGCAATTCTCAGTTCCCTCTTCTCCGCGAGACGCAGCCTTGCATCCGGGAAGTGGGAGACTAAACAAAGCAGTAAAGTCAGAACGTTTTCTGCAGGAATACCCCGTGTTGTGTTCCAAACATTTACGCGCACACGCAACCACACACCCACACACACACACACACACACACACAGATGCTGCTACCTTGTAATTATCCACAAGCTCATCCAAGGGTAAACAAACAAGGGGAGGCAGACAAACCTTCATGGGAGGCGGTCCGACGAGACCTCAGACAAACTTGTCATTAGCTCTGGAAAAGTTAACTCCAGACACCCACCGTCAACCTGAGAATGGGTGTCGGTGCGGGGGTCACAGCGGTGCAGCCCCGCCTACCCTCCTTCGCGAGCCTGTCAATAACAAAAGCCCATGGCCAGATAAAAGCCTCTCTTTTCAACTTGAGCCACAGACCAGACAGCTCACCCATTCAGACGCCTGTGCAAACGGCAAACAACTCGGGGCTAAACCGAATGTAATGTGGGCTAATCTCAGGGACGCTCTTGTTCATTAATCTTGGCACCACTAGACTTCTCTTCTAGAGAAGAACACATTGAGATCGTTGTGCATTATTTTGTCTGTGCCTGTTGAAGGGCACAATCGCAGCGTCGCCCAGGGCTGCCGACAATGCCAGCGCTGCTGCCGACGTTTAACGGACAGCGTTATCACTGTCACGGGGCGCTCCTCGCTTTCCTGCTGAAAAAGCAGCTTTTGAGGTTGGCGGACAGTCGTCCAAATGTTTCTCAACTCCCCCCACCCCGCTGTTTCCCTGCTGTTTCCCCGCTCCACCAGCCACAACGGGGCGACTTTACGAGGAAGCGTCCGGTCACGTACACCCCGGAGTTACAAACGTGCATGGCAATAGCCAACGCGGCGATGCATTCAGCAGCTAACGGAATCAATGAATGAAGCCGGGGGTGCCCGGCTGTGTGGAAAACAGAGCGACTGCACGTTCGGGGGCTCCTGTCAAAAGTGGGACGGGGCGTGCGCGCGAGAAAGAGTACATCCGTCATCCCTGGCAGGCCTCATTAGGGCCACGTAATGTCCCCCACTGTCGAAGACTCCCAACTAGTCACACGGACGACGAGGTGATTGATTTTGTATTTCCCAAAGCGTTCTTTTTTCTTTTTTTATATATACATCAAACATGGATGGGGGAAAATGTAATTTAATTAATTACGGAGAACTGAGGTGCAGTATGGAAAGCGGAGAGAGAGAACGAGGGATGGGTGGGTGGGTGTTGGGGCAGTCCTATCACAACCAAACACATTTAAATATGTATACTACTATTTCCTCAAATGTTATAATGTCCTCAACATTCACAAACTTGTGGGATTAATGCCAGGAGAACACACAAGCAGCCGCGGTAGACAGCATTTCCCCCGCTTCAGTCCCTCTCTGTAGGGTTCCACTCTCCAGTCAGCTTCCTTCTGTAAGGCTGACACAGCAGCTTGGCCCATCTGACCCACAGTAACCATTCACTCACGGGGAAAACAGGAGCTATGTGAGATCCCACTTGTGCCAGCACTGTTGCACACCAATGATAATAGCCCAAAAACATTGGAGAGAACAAGCCTTGTCCTACATGCATCATAGAGCTAATGCTTCTATGGGAACCAAACACTTTTGCTGAATGCTGCAAAGTGAAATTCGATTATCACTGAACCAGTCACAATGTCTGACAATAATGGCCCTATAATAAAATCCGCCAATATAGCAACAGGTAATTAAAACAAGAGTATAGAAAGCGAGGATGTGCATATTTATATACAGTACATACACAGATATATATATATATATTTGGAAACTAATGACTCACTTCACTATTGTGACCTCTGAGGTTGAAGTTGATTCTTTGCGGCGTAGTGCGATCTCGTCGGCAGTGGCTGGACGTGAACGTGACCCCGACGACTCCTCTCCCATTCCCGGTGGCGAGCCAGCCCTCCTCATAGTACCGCTTCCTGCACACCGGCTTCTCCTTCTCGGTCTTGGGCACCCGACCTTTCCACGACAGGCAGAGGATGTTGGAGTCGCTGCAGAGGACGGGTCCATGCTCCACCGCGGCGAACATGCCTGCCGTCTGGCCACAACTCCCCTGGTGAGCGAACTGGTCGAGATCGTCGCGCCTGTTTTTGGGGGGGGGCGGGGGGTGTAAGACCCGCTAAGAGCGTTTTCCCTCCGTGGTATTTGCGCCGGTGCGAAGGAAAAGGTGCATAGTAATTGAGGTTCTCTGTTGGCTATATGGGCTTCCTGATGCAACTTAAAAGTGAAAAGTTTGAATTACTCTCAAATTAAAAGAGTTTAATTTAACAGCCATTTAACGGTGTGCATTTTAGATTACAATCGAATTACTTGATTTGCTCAATCTGCGAACTGTATTAGAATAAAAAAGAAAAAAATCACTGAGCTAATAAGCTTTTAAAAAACTATTGTCCTACAGATAACCATGTAGACTTAAATAAGCTCCCCCTCTTGCAGCCTTTAGTCACACACCACCACCACAATAATTATTCCCTTTGGGGAATATAGAAAAGCAATCCACTGTTACAGCACTGGATTCACGTAAAAAGCCTAGTCCTCTCTTGTGCATACATGAAATAAACCTCAACCATCCCGAAGCCTTCAATCAAATGCTGTACGGTCCACTTTGGTGTGCCATTACTGATACAGTTCCTCTAACGCGATGTTTTCAGACGGGGATAGGGACTCCTCGCATCAGCTGTAGACCCATGGGAGTGCCGCTTCTCCTGGTAACGTCATTACGTCAACGGCTTGACTTTCCAATCTACGTCGGGAATCCCGTCAAGGAGTGCTAAGAGAAAATAAAGGGAATATAGTAAGAAATCCCGAGTCGCATTAAAAAATAATATAGTGTTCGAAATAACGCAATCGTTTAAAGGCAAACATGCATTCACCAAAGACAGAGAGAAAGAGAGACAAAAGGTGATCCTGATGTTGCGTGGGCGATGGCCACAATGCAAGACTTATCACCAGATGAGCAAATCAAAAGGCCTAGCATCAACTAAAATGACACTAGTTCACAATAGGCTTAACGTATTTGAAAGATATTCTATAGCTCGCAGTTAGGGTATAAAGTTAGTATAGCTGTCAAGCCAACCTACCAGCTGCACAACAAATTAAAACCATATTTGAGTTTAATCACTGCTTTCTTGTTTGTTACAGAAATGCCCTTATTATGTCAATAATGATGGGCGTACTGGCAACAATCCATTTAACATATTTTATATATAAACATATAATTTACGAAAATGTAAAAAGTCTAAATTAAACCATATATCACGAAAAATAATGGGAAAATGGCAAAAGAAAGCGAGCTTTGATATAACAAGAACCAGAAGGATGTGCTCTGCCTGCCTTAATTAGGTATCAGAAAACAACATAAAGTCAGGATTAGTAACGAGTAAACACACGCTGACAGACTCGAGATATCAATAATAACACCAACAGCAACAAAGAGTGACACGGTGAGCTTGATAGATATCGAACTAGACATACCAGCTAGCTAACGTTGCCTCTTGCTCTTCTTTGCTAGCTCGCAATCTTTAACTTACGTTAGATCGCAAGCTACAAAAGGAGCCATCCGGTGGCAGCTAACGATAGCTGTAGCAGTGGCTAACCATAGCTTGCTAAGTAGCGTTAAGGGCATGTTTAATGTTCAACATATTGTTTTATTCTAATCTATTGTGACACAGAACCTTAGCAATACGGCTGTATGGTTATCAATTGTTTTAAAATAACGCAAGACCTGTCACTACCTCCATAAAAATATCAATGGACAATCAACTCCTCACCTCTCGTCTGCCTCTCTCTTGTCTCTTGTGTGTATAGCCTTTGCTTGGCAGTATACTGCCAGGGCCCTAGTTACTGTATCACGTGACAGGCACATGATATAGATGTTTTAATAAACATTTAAATTTAAATAACATGATTTGGGCTGAACGAAATGTTATCGTGGTTAAGTAGTCGGATGATGTCTTATCAAATGAAAGTACATTTTCACTTTTTAAAACAACGTATGCAATATAGGTTATTACATGTTCATACCATTCTTCAACTGTGTGCAAAACAATCAGAGACGATAATGTTTTTCTTTTATTATTTAGTAACCGTGGTAGACTGCACGATCCTGCACTACACAGCATGTTTCTCATCAGATTGTCTACTTGCCTTGTAGTAAGACATCCTGTACAGCTGGGGGCAATAATATTTTCTGCCGTTAACTGGTGCGTTCGATGTATGCCACGCCCTCGTAAGCAATAATGGCCGCCCCCAAAGTTCTCGGTCGTAACATTTGTAACTTAGCTAAGATATTTTCGGGAATCTCGATTTCGGTACAATTTCTTGTTGTTGAATGTTGACTGATTATAAGTTTGTTATCAATTGTGGTTGTTGATGGATGCGATCTTTGCTGTCGTTTATTTATGCTGACCGTGACACCAACACTTTCTAAGTGACTTTGCTGCCACTGTGCGGGGCATTAATAAGATAAGCATGCTTACCTACTTTCTTCTTTCTGATTGCCTTATGTTTTTTAGGGATCTAGAGCTCTGACAACGTGCAGTTTTCAAAGGAGAGGTAAAATAATTAGGTAAGAACACATTGGCTTGTTGGTTGTATGTATAATATGTTATTATGTCAGAACATCCGAAAAAGAAACGTTGAAATGCTTTACCCTTCTAATGTTATCAATACTCATAACATATGTTCTGCCACCCATCCTGTCTTTAGTAACCATATTCCATTGACGTCAACCGTCTGCATTCACACCAGCACGTTTTCGGGATCAATTCCTCCTTCAGTAAGTTCATATTATCTTAAATGTACTCATAATAGTCGAACACCTGATCAGATTTCCACTTAGACAAGGCACCGATAATTGTTCAGTGACCAAAGTGTTATCGACTAGAACTGGGTAATAATAAATGGCTGTCTCTCATTTAATTTGACAGTCAAAGGCAATGCTCAATATTCCATTCACTGTCCAATCGTATGTGATGGTTTGTAGGACACCTTCTTATCATGTCCTTAAATGTGTTATTTTCATTTTAGTCTTGACTTAATATTGATTATAGTTAATTTGACTAATTATACTTCCAACTTTTGCAACATTTCAAACTGTATTGTACTTAAAATGCACATAAAATGTTTGATAGCGAGTTGAGGAAGCAAACATCACAGTTAAAGTTAATATAGCTGTTTTGCTGTTATTCTGCGTAATGTTTCAGATCACTGTCACAGAAGAGCCTGACATACTGTACCAGAAGGTGACAGTGCTGGTGAAATGCCATGACAGAGCTGTACTAGACAGTTATGAGTTCTTTGTCACCCTGGCAGCTAAGGAGCTGGGGATCACTCTGGGAAAAGTGTGAGTTTTAATAAAAGGACTCTAGCCTACCTACAACCCCCCCCCCCCCCCCCCCACTTGTACATATCTACACGCACACTAAGTAAAAGCATAACAATAATGTTGCGCTAACACTCATTCTTTTACCTTACATAGATGTGAACCCCCCAAGGACATTGAAAGGTTTACTCTCCTCAAGTCTATACACATCTTCAAGAAACACAGGGTTCAGTATGAGATGAGGACGCACTACAGGAGCATTGAGGTGAGAACTACTCCTTCAACTCTAACCCAGATTTCATGTGCTACAGTTGAGCTATGTCAGCTGTCTGTTCTGCGCTATGGATCTTATGTCTTATTCTTTTCAATTCTATGATGGATTCATTTAATTTGTTTACATTTCTGAGCCATTAGAAAGTCAGTTGATAGTTGTACTTTTAGTTATCTACGAACCGACAGGTCACTCACGCATATAGTCGCAGCTAACTTCCGCCCTTGTTTTGTCTCCCTCTAGCTGCGACATTTAACAGGCTCTACAGCGCAAGTGTTCCTGGAGTACATTCAAAGGAATCTCCCTGAGGGTGTAGCTATGGAGGTAACAAAGGTATGGTGGACAGCTAGTACTCTTGCCTGGATTACTGTCAATGTTATGGAAATAGTTAAGGTTTTATGCAGTGGTTAAGTATATTTGTATTATCTTTTGAGGGTGTTATAGTCAGTTTATTATTTGAAACACAACCGGAAGAATTAGTAGATAGACCAGACTACTACTATTTTTTTTCTCACTCTACTAGACATCCATGGAGAAAATACCAGAGCACATTCTGGAACCCATGTGGAAGAATCAAACGACTGAGACGCCAAGTCAATGAGCAAACCTATTCATGAACCATTTGTTATTTTTATGCTTCCGATTAATTTGGAAGAACAGTCAATATATTTCATTGGAGTTAAAAAGGAAAAGCCCTAACGAAACTGTAAGGAAAATAATAATGTTTGTTGGTTGTCCTTATGTCCATAAGAACGCTTTCGGACTGACCAGACGGCCATAGTAAAGAATAAAGACAAGTGACTCAATGAGAAGGGATCCTCCATTTGGCAATGGCATTCGTGTTAGACTATGAAACTCTCTTCATGTGTGCAGATTATAAAATCAAGCGTTTCTGAGTTGGAATCTATTGTTTCTTGTGATGTTCATATTTTTTCCTGTTGTGAGACTACTAAATTGCCTGTGTTTTGTTAATAAATACATTGGTGACAAATCGTTATCATTCTCTGTTTTGAGTTTACAACACAGCACTCAATAACCAATAACCTTTTAGATTAGGTATACATATGTAGAAACAGTGTTATGCAGCAGTCTATTCAATTGATATTTTTTAATTGATGTTTATGGACTGGCCTAGTAGCCCCAAAACCAATCAAGCAAGGGAAATTCATCAAATAGTTTATTGAATAGCAAAATTGACAACTTTTCACATTATGTTATATAATTATAATAAATTATGTTAGCCATTACAAAACAATATTGACACCCTTGATATTTTATTCAGCGTTTCTAGACTAACCAGTGCAATCTATTTGATTTGCAGTTTTAAAAAAATATAATAAATCAAAAAATGCCGGTAGTTAATCGTTTTGCCCTTGGCTGGACTGGACGTCCTGGAACAATCCCTTAAATGTTAATGTTGGCAAAGCTACATATTGCCAAGCGCAGGGTGGCCCAATCTATTCTCTCTTCTTGGATCAAACAGAGTTTTACCCATGAAAATAGCGTGCAAGCATTAATCCCATGAAATCCCAATCCGAGTCTTCCACTCCATATTGGGGATGGAGAGCAGCACAGGGAAACTCAGCTGCTCCAGACTCAAGATATCAGAATAAATCAATATCTCAGATTTTCACTCACCAGCGAGCTGTGACTTCATTAACCTAATTGTCTACTGAAATAAATATCAATGTTCACTAACACACGTATAAAGTCTAAACACAATCACAGTTTTATCGATGTACATTTTTTTATTATATTGAAAATGGTTCTATGGATGATTAGAACTTTGAACGAAGATTATTATCTTGGATCTTGATTCTATAAATATAGTCTTGCAATAACTGATGTCCTTTACATCCAATATATACCATTAATATTTGAATCAACAAAAGATACTTCATAATAAAAGTGTCGGTCTCACCTATTTGATGCACCACAGATGAATGACAGCTTTTCTCTTCACTTCAATCCTGTTAAAGAAAATCTCCGGTGTTCGGAGCAAATAATGAGAAGGTGTACAAAAAAAGAACGCTCACCTTTGGGGTTGAGGGGAAGTTGAGTCGGAGGCTACATCACAACAGAGGGACCCAAGGGGGAAGGTGAGGGAGGGCCTGGGTCCGAGGTTTAAAAGGTGACTGTACAGTTACGACCCCCCCCCCCCTTATAGAGACAACAACAGTCAGTCTGGCAACATAATCACAAAGAGCAACAAATAAGCACTGCATGGAGAGGCCGAGAGAACAGCAGAGAAGCAAGCACTGGCTCACTTGTGGAGAGAGGGGGAGAAGATAGACAGAGACAGGATAAAAGGTGCCACGCCTCCAATGCATATTTTTATGTGTGTTACACTACATACAAAGATAATCCTACATGTCTGATGTGGTGTTGGTACATCAACAATAAAAAAAAAGCCCTACACTTATATGCGTCGTTTTGTGTTTCTGTGAAGATGCTATTGAACAAACAGCATTTCGGCGGTGAATCATAAAGCATAACAAAATCAATCGAGTTTCAGGGTATAAATGTAGGAGATGTAGTATGATTAAGAGATCCCTGCTGAGCAATCACAAACCTATTGTGATACCCTTTACTTTTGAAAGAAAAAGACTTGTGGATCATATTGTGTTTTTGTTAAAGTATTGCACCTTTACATGCATATACATGCATGGCAATTAACTGATAAAGTTTTGAAGTAATGGCAATAAAAGAGGGGGAAGGGACAAGGAGGGAAAGTAAACAAATTTACAATATTAGTAAAAAGATGATCTGAACTTTGTCCTCCTCTCAAATATATTGTAATGTGATGAACAATAAAAAATATTAAAAATATTTCTACTTGTATATGTTCTCCTTTTAAACCAGCTACCAATGGAGTTTGTATTAACCTGTGAGATACCAAATAAAACAATTGCAGAGCCATCATAATCTGCAGTGGATCTACTATATTCCATAGCTCACCTGTAAGATTTACATTACTGCAAGAAATCTATTTTTCAACCCTTCCTTTAGTTCTTTAAATGCTTTTTTCCTTTCCAATAGGTTTAGTCTCCACAAGTGGTTCATGTTGTCTGGTGGTTTATCTAGTATCGCTAAGTATGACATCAATTGATTTTTATAATTCAATTTGCTAAATTAATTAAGTTTAACTTATTTCCTGTAAGCGCATTTGGTCCTCCAACTTCCTCATACTGTATATATATACACTTATATTTAGAAAATATTCGTTTGAATTACGAACATTACAGTGAACATTAATTTCGGTAGAGCAATGTCGTCACTGTGTAGCCATAACATTTTCTAACAATGTAACAAAGTTGTAATAACAACTCTCTAGTGACTTTAAACAAACAATAAAAGAGATGTTCCTTTTATTTTTAATTTTATTTCTCATCTCATCTCGTCATAGTCGATGATGCTTCTCAAAGAGCACATTCACAAATTCACATTAGTCACTTCAGTTACAGTAAATAGTATCTGATAACAATTCAAAGCTAAAAAGTGAATATAGAATCTTATTCACATATTCTAAATTGAAGCAACTTAAGTTGCTTCCGAATGTAAATGCTATTTGATTTATAATTTCTATAAAATATCAGTTTACGCATATTCTTTTCTTTTGAGCTATTCCACAATAAAGATTGCTGAACACACACATTAATGTTCCAAAAATCAATACTGATAACTTAAAGATAGCAACACATTAAAAATGTAAAATGTCACATTTGATAATCAGAAATATTTGAAAGATTGCAAGCTTATCTTTTCACTTTAAGGGTCAATAAGTGAATCTACAAGTATGTTCTGCGTGTATGTACTGCCTGGTGTAGATGTAGTACAAACTATGTCTATTTAACAAAAAGAAATGTTAGGCATTCCAAAATTGTTACTGAATTTCTAAATACTAGCACACAAGTACATTTTTCTATTATTTTCTTAATTTCTCCATCTCTTCATTTAATCTGTCTACTCACAACCAATTAGTCATTTTTGTTTCATCAGAAATTATATTAAGGCTAACTGAATAACCATGCCAAGAAGCACAGATTACATACCTAATAAACGTTGATACCACCACTATTCATCCCTAACAAGGAACAATAAATTTCCATTGCATCTAATTTATTTTTGCAGCAATGTAAAAGTTGTACATATAGTACCAAGAGCATTATTTCTAATGACATAAAGTATCAATAAAAGTGAGCATGAAAACCACTGTTAAGGTAAGTGACAGTATTGTGTCCTTTGTTGTAATTTTCTCTTTGCCTGTAGACTGCATTATTAGACAATGGGCTATAGAGTGTCTCACAAAGATGGCCATTTAACGACACATATTTTGGGGCTAGTCTATACAGCTACCTCTGTAGGCCCCTTGCTACAGAAACAACACTTGGTTAAGTTTATTTTAGGGCAGGTTGTGTTAAAAGCAACGGCCACCAGGGGGCCCGTGCCATCTCTGGCCTCTGCCATGTGGTGAGTGAAGCGGAGGAAGAGGAGCTGGTCCATTGTAGTAGCTGTGTAAAAGGATAAAATCACACGTTGGATTCCTGGCCTTGGGCAACAGGGAAGCACCCATGACTATGAGTGTTGACCTCTAATCTGTACTGATAGAGTTTCCACTTTTGTGTACTGTGCCAACGGCAAGCCAGTTACAGTTCATTCAATACTATCTCGCTAATTGTATCATATCTATGACGATTCAGACTAAGTATTTGAGCAGGACTTATTACCTAGAAAAATGACTGACTTTTTTATATCTTTAGTAATAATTCTTAGTGTTTAGCGGTGCAAAATATACAGTACCAATATAAAGTTTGGACACACTTTGACATTGAAGTGAATGGGAAAGTGCAGTCAAACTATTGACTGGGACAGTTTATGCGTATTAATAATTTGATGGATTTAAATGAAAGAAAGTAAGAAAAAAAGGTCTGCAGCTGAAAGGGTTATATAAGAGGGTGCTGAGAAAGGAATGGAAAGAAGAGTAAGAACAGTCTATATGCCTAACCCCCAATTCTCCAGCTTTTGTCCAGAAGTTCATTCACATCCACTCTCCTCGATGCATTTGAAGGCATAAACTTGGTCAAAGCAATGTGTCCAATGTGGCAATTCTATGTGTGGAAGTGCACTGTTTTTGAGATGAGAATCGAGACATAGTTCACAAGTGGGTGTTATGGGAGAGTGTAACCGTCTTACCCTCTGTGGCCTCTGGGGTTGAACGGACGTGGAGATTCAGGGGGTATGCCGCGACCAAGTGGGTGGGGTGACCGCCCTCTAAAGCCTGGGGGGCCCAAGGGGAGAGGTGGCGGGGGGCCGTGTCTATTAAGTGGTTGGACCAGATTAGTAAGGTATCAAAAACAGGTTTGAGAAATTTAAGAATAAGATTTCTTTATATTAAAAAATGATGTTGGGATTTACCTGTGCATGGGTGGAAAGGGGCCTCTTGGGTGCCTTGGTGGGGGAGAACCCATGCCCATTGGTCCTCCCCGGGCTCCCATGGGCCCACCCCTCCCTCCGCGTCTGTCCCTGAAGTCTGGATACGGCCGCATTCTCCCCATCCCTCTCCTTTAGTAAAAAAGGAGGCACAGTGCACAAAAATGATATTGTTTGTTGTTAATGTATGAATAAACAATGACAGTGAAGTACAGAATACAATTCTCTACGGTAGCTTAATTTCAGTAGTGTACCTCATAGGTCCAAAACCGTTCATGGCTCCATCCCGCCCACTACCCCGTCCTTGTCCAGAGGGGGCAAACCCTTTAATCATCATGCTTCGCGCGCCACGCATGACACCCCGGCCGGTACGACCCCCTCGACTGCGACCCTTGAACCCACGCCCCCTGCATGCATAAAAACATTTTGTTTGATTTTTTTTTAAATATCCAATATTGAAACATTGTACCTTTTTAAGTATTAAACTAATCATATCAAAGGTGTCATATAGCACAGGTTTAGAGTGTTGTTAAGGACTGAACATTCACAGGTAAAAAATGAGTATTCACATGACTAACCTGGCTTTGTCTTCGGATATGGGCTCAGTTGGATTCTGGGAGGTCTCCGTTGTTTCGGTCAGGTGCTCTGTGTCTGTATCCATCTGAGCAAAAACAAAACATGCATGTAAAGCTGTCTAGATTACAGTTTGTCTAATTCTGTATTTTCACAGGCAGTAAAAATCTCTAAAAAATGTCTCAATTTCAAAGAACGACCATAGAACTCCAGTTCACCTATTATGTTACTGTCTTACATGCATGGTTACAGTACACAACATAGGGGGTCCCCTTATGAACAGTAATTTTAATGAGGTGTGTGAAATCAATCGCAGAACAATGCCATTTCTCAGCTATCACAACACCTGTCACGAGTCTTACGATGACAGACTCTTAAGTGCATTCAAACAAGCCTAAAAGGCACAAGGCAAAAGGTGTAACAACAGAGAATAGACAGTAAGGAAGGTTTCAGGAAGAGGGAGTCATTTATACCAATATGCATCCATCAGCTAAACCGCTTATCCTATGCAAAGGCTGGGGCCTATCCCAGCCGACATAGGGCACACCCTGGACATGTCACCAGGTTGATCACCGGGCCTGACAACAATTCACACTCACGCCTTACGTGTTTTCAGTTAACCTGCAGGTTTTTAGGCTGTGGGAGCAAACCCACGCTAACACAGGGAGAACATGCAAACTCCACACAGAAAGACCCGTGGGTCAGGTGGGGATCGAACCCAAGACATTCTTGCAGTGAAGCAACAGTGCTACCCAAAGAGCCACCGTGCTGCCCTATTTATCCAAATATATTGGGTCAAAAAAATAACAAACAAATGTACCGTCTAAAATAAAAAGGGTTATAAAATCTACAAATATGTTTGTATTATGAAAAAGGTTATAAATACATTGTAGTACATTGGTTAAATAATTATGAAATCATCCAAGCTTTAGGAGTTCTGAAAAAGGAGGACAGTTTATTCCGTTTGACAAAATGTGCACTGCCCCAAGCTGCAAGGCAATCAAGCATGATGTGGAAAAATGTCAGCTTCAGTACCAATGATCTCAATTGGATTGTTAGCTTAGCAGTTCAAAGTATAAGTTGTAAGGACTATTTTGGTTAGCACTTCACAAACCGTTAACTATTGAGATACCTTGAGGTATTTAAATATACTATGCTTTTCCATAATCAATGAAGTGTTGATCTTATCCTTAAACCATCAAGCCCAAACAGGATACTGGTGCCAGACCAATGTGGCCATTCATCCAGGAGTCTAGCTGATTAAACAGACTAGACAGATAAGATTGAGAGCTTTAAGAAAAAGGTTGAGTGTCTGTACAGGGAGAGAGATCCCAATGAGGACAGTATGTCGATTATTAATAGTGCAAAGGTGAGGCCTGGAATTAAGGACTAGCCTTTGATGGAGGGAAACATTCTCTCTCTCTCTCTCTCTCTCTCTCTCTCTCTCATATACACACTCACACAAAAACAAAGGCAGTTAGCAGGACCAAGTATGGGGTACTATATCACCTCATACAATATACAATGAATGGAATCTGGCTGTAGTGTCAACAGACCTTTATTATCTTCCTCTATGATGTGCCAAAACAACCAGCAAAATCTTTATAAAAATGAAACGTAAGCTCAAGTAAAATTTTCTTCAACGTTGCTTTTTGGTAATGTTATACTTGCACATTCCATCACTTGACAAATTTGCAAAGTGGCTGCAATAACATAATTTGTTTGAGTACCGCTTGAGAGGGGATATCAGTCTATCCTGAATAGCACAATAATTACAAAATGTTTGGGTGAGTTGGAGGTATAGTTAATTCATTTTCTAGTCCCTCGTCTTTTCAAACTTGCCTTAGAGGACGGCATTAATTTACGAGGAATCTTAACATAATACATATTCTACAGGCTCTACGCAAGTTGAGACAAACGACATGGAAACTGCTTATCATCAGCGTTATAAGCACTGGAGTAAATCAAATATTGGGAAATACCCCCCACACGTTCTTGAAATTGAAACTTATTAAACTAATTTTAAGAATGTTACATTTTAAAGATAGCCTTCAGTAGGCCCATCAGTTTTGAACATGTTTGGGAGAAAGACTCTTTGCTAGAACTGACACCACCAGTGCTATCATCTGCAGATCCTGTCTCCACACCAGTTACATAAACATATAAATGAATGACGATGCTTTTTCAATACGGGGAATAAATGTTGAACATTTGAGGGGCGTTTCTATAATTATTATCCCTAATGCTGTTACAAAGTGTGCAGAAGGAATTCCTTACTGTAATAGCAGTATCAACGAGGAAGGTCCGGAACAGCTTCCAGTTTTTTTTTATTTTTAAAAATGGCTATAGAGACACATAAAAATAAAATGTAAAAATATTCTACTCTATAAAGACATTTTGCTCTGAAATGGCGGCTTCTGCCGTTCTGCTGTCTAGGGTAAGGATCTCTACATGATCCATTCTAGGACATAGGCACGCCCACTGGAAACAAAAAAGAAGTATGATTGGCCAAATCCGTTCTTACAGCATCCACCTAAAAACAACCTTGCATTCTAATTGGTAAAGAGTGATGGCATTGCTAATCCGTTTATTAATTGATGAATACTTCAGCCGTAAAACAAGTATTAATAAACAGTCGGGGATATAGCATAACGATGTTTTAGAAGACCAATAACAAGTTAGGGAGTTACGCAAATTTACAACGTAAATTAATCTAGACAAACAAAACGTTCAGACTTTCGAAATTAAATCAAAGATCAAACTAATGGACAAATATCTTGATTCATATTTAATCAAACAAAAGCTCATATATAAAACAATAACGCCCTAACAACACATTAGTATATTTACATCAAGTAATAAGAAGCCAATAAAATAATATCTAAAAAATAGTTATCAAAACCCAAATTAATATTAATTAAAACGTGTAGGCCTCAGATCAAACAACGATTTAAAAAGGATTCTCAGGCTGAAAATTGCTGATGCATAATATATGACAGTTTGCACACATTGTTACGTATGACTGAGGATTTCCGAGAGTTTATTGATGTACTCAATGGTATATTTGAGAGTTTGAATTTTTGTAAGTGGTTGGCCTCTTTTTCTATAATCCGGGGGCAGATATTCACGGAGATGGTGCAAAGCTTCAGCAAGACTCCTCATTCTCATCTTTTCCCTTTCGCTGGCTTTCATGCGTCTCTTGGTGGACATCCTTGGTTTGATCTGGGATTGTCTCTGCCTTGCGTTCCGGGACGGGCTGTATCCCGGTAGACCAAAGGAGAAATTCTTCAAACTTTGATGAACGTTGGAGCACGTAGACGTCTCGGGTGAAGAGCACATCGAGTCAAAAGAAGATTCTGGTGAGTCAGACGGAAAGGAGTCATGCCCGTCTGTAAATCCCTTTTCCTGAGTCTTCCAGGTCCATTCCGTCAACATTTTGGCTGTAATAACATCTATGTCACATTCCATTTTGGGAATATCCTCAGATGGAGTCTCCATACGGGATGATGATGGTCAAATTCTGAGCAACTGCGTTGTGAACTGTTTTATATGATGCAGACCTCCGACGGTTTATGGGTTCGCAGTTTAGGCCAATGTTCAAAGAAAACTTGAAGTGCCAGAACGCAACGTTAAAGAGGGACGTGTTTCGTTGGCGCAGAAGTGTGAATAAGGTCAAATAGACGCATAATGTGTAAGAAATAGGAGAAAGAAAAATAATTACATTCCCTTTTGTGGGAATAGGCTCTTAAAGACGGCACGTCAACAATTATCAGTTTGATGTGATCTGCCTAATGAAGAAATGAAAGGATGCCGTTACACTTGGGCTTTTCACGCTTCAATGGCAAGTCGGGCAGCGTGTGCCTTTAGTCTGGAAAATAAATTGGTAAAACTGCCCGAAAATGTGTTTTGACACTTATTTAATATAAACTCCCAAATTACCTAAAACAAACAACTGCTGCATAAAACCTGACAAAGGTAACCACATGATGTGGAGGTTTTCAACATTATTTTACCATTTAAAAATGTATACTCAGTCAATTAATTTCGCATAGCCAATGTACCACTAGCAATCAGGATGCAGCTGTTGGCGGGTCTCTGCGAGACGCACTAACCTGACATGCCTTTCATGTCTGAAAGGGTGTGCAACGTCTCACTATTGATCAAGGGGAACCATTTCTGGCCTAGTTGTAAAATCAAGCTCGACGGCTGGTGGGTCAGTTGCAAATGGACCCTTATCCCTAGTGAGTGTAACATTGAATATTCTTATACAAGAAGATAGTCTTTCAATGTGCACAGTTAGCCAGGGAAGGCTATTCAATATATGTAGGCATAGAAAATATCCAGAATTTCTGCAAAATGTTCGAATTACAAGGTATTTTCAAAGTATCAATATTTTTTTTCTGTATTATTTGAATAGAGAAGCATCCACTGGGTGCTTACTACTGTACCTTTTTATTCAGGATCACTTATTTAAACTTTAGCCTCAGCCTCTCTGCCAGAGGCAATGGACTGTCAGTTGAAAACGATGAGTCGTCATAATCATTAAGTGTCCCAGGTGACTCAGGAGACGATACAAACACATTGTCTTCCACTGTAATTTGTGGATTGCCCATACATTTAGGCTTGGTGGAAATGGCTGCCTCAAGCTGATGACCTTCATCTGTACTCATAGCATTCGGTCTACAGGTCTGGAGGCAAATACCATTGCCCAAGATCAACTTTGACGTAGCAAGTCTGGAGGTGGGCTTGAGTGAGTGATCTGTGAGGTGATTGACCTTTGGCCTGGTTTTGACCTTCCCTCTATCCCCCTTTCTGGTCCTCTGACATTGATTTTCAGTATCGCTGTCCTCACTCGAAGAGAATTGACTGATACACACACTCTTACTAGTTGTCATAGGTAATTTTTTGCTAAGATTTTGTCCAGGTTCAGAGTTGGACCTCTGTGGCGGGCCAGATGATGAGGGAAATGCCACCTTGACAAACTTGTATTTCTGAAGAGGCCTTTGCCCATGAGAGCCATTTAGTTTAGCCCTACTTTGAGCTTGCGTTGAGGGCATAGAAGGTTCCTTTGAGCCGTGATAGGCCAGATTCAACTTACCAGTCACAGTTGGACCCTTATCTACAACTGGTGCCGTCTTATCAGCCACATGTGGCTTTGTTGATGATATGGGATCATTCCTAACTTTGACAAGGAGTTGCAAACTTGACTTGGGACCTTGGTTGTGGGAACTATTAGGCTTCAGGAGATTTGAATGAAAGTTTACAGGCTTTGGCAGATCATTGTGTGCCATCTCTGCTCCCTGGTTAATGGACCCGATTGTATTCTTCATGAGAAGCCTATCCCTTAACGAGCACTCTGAGTAACAGGGTTCTGGAGATTCTGGTTTAAGTTTGAGGTCAAGGGAGGATCTCGGCTTGGTGTCTAATTTGCCCTTCTTGAAACTGTGGTGGGAGGACGCACCGGGCTCCCGAGACGTGGGGCAGGCACCAGCCGACTGCTGGGGAGGGGAAGATGTGAACGATAAGGCTTCCCAATCAATGTCACTCAGTTGCAATGCGTCAATCACCATGGAAACCGAAGGTGATTTTCCAGTTTCCATTTCTGTCAATTTCCCGTCGGAAGCAGGAGACAGGGGGGCGAGCACATTTTCACCTTCATCTCTACAATTAGTTGATTGCAAATGGCTCGTTCTGGAAAATAGATGCGGCTTTGGGGGCGCTGGAAGCTCGTCAGCCACTACATTTGGTTGGTCTGTGCTGGTATCGGTAGTGGGGGCTGACGCCAGTGCAGGCATTGAATGGATGTCCTCAGTGGAACTGGTCAGGGACATTTGGGCCATCAGGTCAGAAACACCATCGCATGGCTCCGCCGGCTTCCCCTTTGTACTCTTTGGCTTCTTTTCTAAGAGGGAAAACGATCAAACACGACGTCAGACAAATCAAATCAAACTGACAGGAACAACACAACAATTAAATGGGATTTGCCATTATATGTCATAACCCTACCACACCCAGACTAAGTTATATGTTTCCTGTTTATTGGGAAGACGCTGGGCCACTTGGCGACACCTCCTTTTTGCGAGACTTTGTACGCCTATTCTATACTAGTTGAGGAAGCAGCTTGAGCTCCGCAACTCTGAAAAGCTGTCGGCTCAACTCCTCTAAAGTGACAGCAGCTCCTGTGGGAAAGACACCTCTGGTGCATCAAAGCCTTTGGCAGCAGCAGGCTGAGCTGCCAAACGCCACATCCCCGGGTGTCAGAGCTGCCGTAAGAGACGGGGGGGAAAACATCGCAAAGCTACCGGTGCCTTTGATCAGGACACCCGTCATGGGTTTTGTGAGCAGTCTACTTATTGGGAGGTCCTGTTTTTGTCATGGAACAGCTAGGTTTTGAAAAGTTACATGATTACGGTGATCATTTTTCATATTTCATTTATGAATAAACATGTTGCTGAATAGACGGGATATGTTTGTATGCAAACAATCCTACACAAACGATCGTAGCATGTGCACATCCCATTATTTTCCTCAACACAGCAAAAGGTCTTTCTATAACAGTCTAATACTAAAACGGACGTTAGTGCGTTACTTGCTAGCAGTTTAGGTAGTTTTTATGTTTGGGTCATGTTTAGTTTCACTTTCCTGAGAAACCTAATGTTGTATGAATCAAGTAAGTATTGCAAATTTCGTAAAGAAAGAGTGCTCGCTTGGCCAGACTGAAGTTATTCGAAAGGGACGAAAGTTTTGAAAGTTGTAGCAGTTTAGCCCAGGTTTACTCTTGGTCTTGTTCTCTTCAGCCAGGGCCTTCTCACTCAGGTAGTCCTCCACAACCTCAGGGTAGGCCAGGCAGAACACAGCTTCTTCTTCCACTGTCCTCACCTCCCCCTGGATCTCTAATGGCTGCTCTTCAGGGAACACGTAGTGCTCTGTCAAATATAAACAGTATCATCAGGTAATGCTTGAGTATTATGGATTGAGCAGTGAATGAACTTATATATATATATATATTAAATATATTTAATATATATATATGTAATTTTTAATGGAATGTGTTGCGATTTGAAATCACGTTGGCGTGTGTAATGTAAAATGTACATTTGGACCCAATGTCTAACTAGTGGATTCTCAGGATTAACTCTCATCCCAAGATGTTAGGGTGGGGTGGAAAGTTTAATATGAGTTTTCCCAGCTTCGGGGAGGAAGCCAGTTTAACACCTGGTGGCTGTTGTGGCTGATCTGTCACCTCTGCCTCCTCTGAATCCCACCTAACAACAAGTCACTAAGAGACAAAATGGTGACGAGCACCCAGACTTTGGATCACAAATAACGAATGGACAGTTTGCTCTTGATAAATCTTACCGGGGGTGCTCCAGATTACTTCGTAGCAAGAAACTCCGTTTCTTACTCTCGATTTGAATATCCTGTTTAATTACAATACAAAATATTGTAGTTTAATCTTTATAGCATCCCTTCTTAAAAATGCAACTGGATGAAAAGTATGTGCTTCTACCGCAGTGGATTAATCTGTGGTGACGTTTCTCTTCCTTGTTTTCTGTTCATCAGCTCAGTGTATGTCATCAGTACTAGAACTTTCTCACTGGTGTAGTGCTTAGGCCACTCCATTTTGTTATAGGCAAAGTTCTATAAAAAAGGGCGCTAAATAAGTAAATTGTGAAAAAATCCATATACATGAAAAAATTGGAAACAAGTAGGAAAGTCTGATAAATGCCCTTACCTGCATGAGCAAGATATTTGGCTTTCTCCTTTTAAAATTATGCACGGGCTTGTCCTTGTTTAATATAAATTCATTGATGATCTGTAAATGACCGAACAACATGTATGAAAACTAGAAATTACATAACATTTGAAATTGGTTATCAAAATAATTTTATATAAATACCTCTGTGAAAGGAAACTGCTCATTCGCCAGAGTTTTTCTAAAAGGAGTAGATATAAAGTGATTATGAATTTATGTTATAACATTGCAATTCTCCATTTGTTAAGAATGTTTGTTAAATTTAAAAAAGCAGGAGTTTTGGTGCATTTGTATATTGTGGGAACTGGTAATAAGGGCATTTAGTAGAAACACTCACTTTCTGATGTGAGCATCGACTGACGACACCTGGCATGTCTGCTCATAACGATGCCAGTTGCAGGGACACTGGTAGTCATAGTCCTGAGGCTCACAGAAGTTTTTACTGCCGCAAAGAACACAGCCACTGCGCTCATGTGTCTTGGCTGTGCCTTAAATTAGAAATCATAAGAGTAGGTAGAAATAAAGAAAGAACACTAGATAGATACAACAACCGCCAAATTGTAAACTGAATTCTTAATATGGCATGTTGATGTCACGATAAGAATTACAAGAAATTACAGGAAAAACCTGGCAAACTTTTAACATTAAGTTTAATCTTTAACCTGTATATTTTAACCAGCTTTGCACCTTATATCAAGACTATGGTCAAGGTTCCGAGCAGCGCCTGACTCACCAGGATGGCGACACACATTACAGTGAGTGACCTTTTTTACAGCCGGCTCCAGCACACCACCACCCTCTGCCTGCCACTGGCTGAACCTGCCACAATCAAAGATTCTTAACATAGAAAATATATATATGATATTATTATTATATATTATATTAGCATGTAGCCTCCTACCTCTGTAGAAGTGTTTGTCCCTTTAGCGACTGGATAAGCTTCAGAGTTTGCCCTTTTCCGACACCAGGTATGCCCTTTAGGATCATATGAGAAAAGCACAAACAAAATACCTATCTGTTTACCAATGGTTTGCTCTGTGTGTTAAGATAGCTAAACGCAGGAGATTGGAGGCAGATATTAAAATACCTTAGGAATGTAATCACAGCCTAGAAGGATGGCCAGACCTACAAGAGTCTCTCTAGGCAAGTTGAGCTCAGTTTGCACTCGGGACATCTTATAGCAGTCCACTTGAGGGTCCTTAATGAAAAAACACTTGTTTTATTCCACGGTGCAGGATCCCTTTAGTGCGGTTTGTTCAAAGAATGACTGTTTCAATAGTTGTCCACTAGGAGTCAGTAAAACCAAGATACCGAGTGTCAAGTCATGTACGTGGAATGGAGAGCCTAAGTCCTCCCTTTTTGGCTGGCCTTGGGGCCTTATTTTGGAAAAGAATATGTATGGCAGTCAACGGCGACCAATAACTTATCTTTCGATCCCGTTGGAACTGTGCAATGAACATGAAAAATAATCTTTTAAATTGACAAACATCATATTGGTAATTCATGGCAAAAGTCAAACGATATCAAAGGGCTGTTGACTACCACACATTCTTTTCAGAAATAGGTTCCCATGATGGTCAACTAGAAGGCGAGGCCTTAGGTTCTCTATAGACTAATATCATTGCATACTTGATCAGATAAAAGTGAGTTATTTTAATAAAGATTTGAATAAAGTAATACAATTTATCATTGTCACGTCAATCTTTTGCCTTCCTAATTCGAAGTATACTAACATTACCTTAGTGTTCAAATTGAAATTCCTGTAGACAGTCTGGGCTCCATATAAGAAGGCATCCCCATCGTTAGTTATACAGCCATCTACCAGGCCCTGGGCATCCAGATAAGCGCACATGGCTTCTGCCTCCCCAGCAGCTGTCACCCAGGGAACACCCAAGTAGTCAAGCATCTCCGCACACTGCAAGGGACACAAAGAGAGAGTAGTACAATCCATAAGTACCAACTTACAGAAAAACAACATTATGATGCCTCAATATTAAGGGAGAAGAGGGGGTGTGACCTCTCACATTGTTTATATGTGACCCAGTTTACATGGAGTTGTTGTAAATCAACCAACCTCTCTGAGAACAGCGTTAAAGCGTCCCCTATTTGTTGATTTTGTGGATGTAGTTTTAGGGGTAGCCTTCTTGAAAGATCCAAACCTCAAGGCAGTCCTCTTTCTCATAGTTTCTGCTTTGAGTTTTGGGGGCTCTCCCTCCATGACAAAAACAAGCTTAACTCCCATCAGAGTGAGGGAGGACACTCTAAAAAACAGATTTCTGGTAGAAAGAAAACATTGCATCAACTTAGACGAACATGTATTTAATCAATATGCTTTTAACCAAGGAAGCAACTAAGTCGAGTTATATCAATTATGTAGTGGTTGAATGGCTAACAAACGTACCTTAAATGAGGTTTCGTAACGATTCCTATCATTCCTTGCACATGCATTGCCTCGCACACCCACAAGCTGAGGTCCACAGCCAGAGTTTTTCCTGTGAGAGCGTACAGTGGTACGGACTCGCGAACTGGCCCAATGATTGACCAAAGGTCTTGCACACCCATTGCACGACGCAATTATAACTCAGTTGTATAGTTATTTGGAAGGTGAAAGTCTTAAATGTATATGTTAATAACATCAAAAATAAAGCCGAATGTATGGTCCAACCTATGCCAGTGGAATATTTGAAATGATCGTTTTGCCATACATTTTTAAATAAGCTGTTGTTAGCAAGCCACCGCTCTCCCTGCCAAAGCACGGTTATACTTTTTTGAATTGTGTGTTGAGAGATTCGGCCATGTTCAAATTCCAACTCCTGCTGTTTTACGACTTGCCTTTCAGTCTCATCGATACATGAACCAATAAAATATATCAAAGTGAAGTAAAACTACATATTCCGGGCGATATCTAAATTACTACGAAGTGGCTAGTTTATTATTTCGAAAACAAAGGGAATTTAAGATTTGCGCCTACATGTTCGAATGTTTCCTAGTCTCTAAATTACAACGTCATTTTAGCGCGCCGGTGAAACCTCGTTACCATGGATACTAGTGTTTTTGTTTATACTAGACTGGTTAACTGATGCTAGCTAGCTCATCTAGAATTCAAAAGAAAAATGAATACTAAAGTGAGCATTGAAATAGTTGGTTTACTTAAAAGGCATACATTTCAGATTGCTAAGGGCATTGCTGAGGTA
Source organism: Galaxias rostratus (assembly GCA_036024795.1). Lineage (NCBI taxonomy): Eukaryota > Metazoa > Chordata > Actinopteri > Galaxiiformes > Galaxiidae > Galaxias > Galaxias rostratus. Next base: position 23,721 of record JAVQJS010159285.1, read on the forward strand.
ACACAAATTCTGCATGATTTATTATTTTGAAATTACTTGTAATGAAAGTTATGAGGTGAATAACGTTACAACGCATTCTGAATTATCACTGACTTGTCAAAGGACTTGTCACACTCCCTTTGCTCTGATAACGTAGGGACTGAAGCTGAAGTTTACAAATTCTTTTTTGGATCCAACAATTCGTCCTCTACTCGAATGTGATTGGCATATATATTTACACAATAAAAAAAAGGTATGTAACTACATGGCATATTGACTGAAACGTAAAATGCAATCTCATCACGACTACCATGTCTATATATGAACATAGTATTCTGTTCTGTTCTATTCTAAAAGTTCTGTCTTTTTTGAATTGTGCATTTATTTCTGATTTCAATTTCTGATTTCCCATTGGCAGGAAAATAAAGAGTTAGATGACTGACCAACATGTCTGACTAGTTATTGGTCCCCACTGAGCCACTGTGGAACTTTAAAAACGTTAATATTTATTTTAGATTCACAGATGTCTGTCCTTTTTCTGTCTATAACGTGTTCTTAAATGGCATAAAAACTAATACATTGCCTGCTTCTCAAACAAAGGAGCTGAGGGGGGAGGTGTGGCAGTTCTCAGGCAACCTGATGTGTTTTGTGAATGGCCTTCTCCTTGGTGATGAGAAGAACCTGGCCAGCTGGGCTGAGAAGCAGTGGGAGTTCACTTTCATTCGACCACATGCTCTATATCTGGCCCTCACCCAAGACTACTACTCCAAACACCTTTGCAGCACAGGGGCAAGTCAGCAGTGCAATCACATATTAAGGAATACTAATACACGTATCACCAGAGCAGACTGTAGCTACTGACAGAGGGAAGCGTGCTGTCTCTCACATTCACCACACAACCACATAGGCATTTCGTTATATACTGTAAGGACATACAAACCTTTCAAGTGTCTTGATGCCACTTGAACCTGAACAAAATGTATTTTCTTGTTCCAATAAAGCATCCCTTTGTCTTTATGGATATTGAGATTGGAGGGGAGCCGGTCGGAAGGTTACTTTTTGAGGTGAGTTAAGAGATAAATCAAATTTTAATTTAATTGTAGTCATGGTGCTAATATCTCATTATTATCAATTTACTTATTGTCAGTGAAATCTTAACACTTTGTTATTGTAATAGTTATTTTTGGTTGTAACATGTAAAACATTTTGGATTAGGTTGATAAAAGCATTGGCCTGCTTTAGTCAGACTGAATTGCAGTGTCTGTCCTGCCTTGTTACAGCTGTTCTCAGATCTATGCCCCAAGACATGTAAGAACTTCCAGACTCTGTGTACAGGAGTATTAGGCCTGTCAGAGCGGGAAATTATGCTGAGCTACAAGGATTCAGTCTTCCATCGGGTGGTGCCCAATGGCTGGATACAGGGAGGAGGTATGACCAGCAATAGCTTTCTAATAATATGAGCATAGTTTACATGCATTTAGAGTTGATACGAATCCATTAAGTGTCTTACTTAACACATTAAACAATTTTTGTGTTTAAGATATTTCACCCGCAGGCAAGGGCAATGGAGGGGAATCAATCTATGGACCAACATTTGAAGGTAAAAGCCCACACATTCCTAAAAATGTGCTGTTGTGGGATGTATTTGTTCTGCTTTCCATTAACTAAATAATGCTTAATTTTGTAGATGAGAGCTTTGCTGTCTCCCACAGTAAACGGGGGATTTTAGGAATGGCTAACAAGGGTCCACATAGTAACAGCTCCCAGTTCTACATTACCTTGCAGTCGGCTATCTGGATGGACAGAAAATATGTTGCATTTGGGTGCGTGTTTCTAATGCATATTCTATCTATTATACATACATTGTTGCAATGCATTACGACATTGTTGCTTGTTCTCAATTACCTAGAATCTAGATGATGGAAATAATGTCCACACTATGGGTTACAATCAAATGTCTTTCTCTATTTTTAGTCAAGTGGTTGAAGGCACAGATGTTCTAAGGAAACTTGAAGAAGTCCAAACATATAATGAAAGACCAAAGCAGGACTGTAGAGTGAAAGACTGTGGAGTGTTTGAACCATGATGTCTCCATGCGTGTTGATTTCAATACATTTTGTGCTTTAAACACTTGCGCTTTTTTTACTGCTGATTTTCTTAAATGACAATTGTTAATGCCCTGTGACAATTATATGTTATATTATTACTTTCACAGTTTTGTTCATAACATCAGTTAAATTAAAGGTTGTTCATTTAATAATTCGTTCATCACATCAGACCGTATGATATCAAAGTGTAATTGATAAGATCTTATGAGGTAGGCCAACTCCAAATGCTTCTGAAGTTCATTTTGGAAAAGTTCTCAATTTCATCCGAAAGGGTTAGACAAAGTGTTCACATATAGGACTACGGACAGCTACCTATTAATATTGGATAAAAAGAATATGAGGAGTACCTGAAATAATCCATATATCTGATTTAGGACAAAGCCAATGGGACTAAACTGACCCACCATGTACTAAAATATGTCCTATTAAAACGTCATATTGTACGGATACGTGTAGTTTAAACATTTGGGGATGGGCATTTTCCGACATCGACAGTTTATACTGCATGACACCACGACAGACTTCACTCCTCCCCTGCTGTAACCAGAAAAAGCCACATGACCCGTCTAGAAGGAAGTGATGAGCTATTAGCCATTTAGCCAGCAGTAGGACTCCAGGTTCCAGCTTTAATTGAGCTTTTGGTCGTCAAATACATAATAGTGTTCAGCAGGTCTGCGAAATTATTAAGATACCAACATGTACTACAAATGTATATTTTTTACATTCGTTCTGGCGTTGGTCGGTACATCTGCTACAGACGCAGGTAAGTTTGTGACTCCGCGAAGTGCCTCTTCTCGAGCTTGTGTTGTCTTGACTAAACAACAACACAAGCAAGCGACTAACTAACGTCGCGAGCGTAATTGCACTTGCTTCATGTCTTGAAATGTTTCTAGTAAACCATTGGTATTTTTTTTCTGACAAACTCACATATATTTCCAAACTATCGGACCAAAAATTATTGCTTAAATTGATTAAGATGAAACATTTTGCTAGCTAGCCAGCTAGTTTATTTTGGCTAACACTTTCGATTTCCCACGTTGCATCGACCAACGAAGCAACGTTAGCTAATTCTTACTAATTGATTTGTCATGACTCATGTACCTTGGACTGGAAATTACTCAAAACAACTGAAATATGTACTAGCTATATGTATGTTCGTTTCGTTGGAGGAATATCATTCGCCAAGTCGAGGCCAAACAGCGGAACACAGCTCGCTAGTAGTTATGTAATAGTAATTTATTACCGTTTAACAGCAGGATCTGCTTGGCTTTCTTGCTTCACGGTTTAATTAATTTTAGTTGAAGGGAGTTTGGTTTACTTCAATAGGTTGAATTGTACGTTTCTTATGTCGTTTGCCTATCTAAGTGAAAATACTATTTCAACGCCTCACTGCAAACAGCACACAGTGCTTACCTTTTCTATCAATTCAATTAATGCATGATTGGTGCTTTCCTTTCAGAACTTTGTTCAGAAGGGACTACATGTGTTGCGTGTGGGCTCATCCCTGACTGCCATTGGATGAATTGTTCCTGTAAGTACCTATCAACTAGGCCTATCCTATGTACATTGCCTGTCATGCATGTGTGGAGAGATGAATATCATTTCACTCATGTTAACAAATAATTTAATCATTTCCTGTGTTTAAACACGCCTTTGATGCACTTTTTTGTATTTTACTTTGGCAGTGTCGGGAGACATTTCGTAAAAAAAACAAAAAAAAACTTTTTGCTTTGTCTTTTATTGTAGAAAATTCTCATGTCCTTGAATGATAACACTCTGACATTTTCTCTTTTCATTATGATAATGCAAATGTAATTTTGACTGAAATACCACTGGTATCTCTAGAATAGAGAGTTTTTGTGGTTTTCTTGTTTCAATTTGGTCCTCTGCTGAAATAATTTGTCTGGCGACGTGACGTATGCCCAATGTCTTCATAGAAGCCACTTGAGTAGAAGCAATTGTGTTTTTTTTAACCGACAAGTCGGTATGTCAGTTCCATCTGCCCAGTGGGACGAAAGAGATCAGCTGTTTTGTTTTCCTGTAGATGATTATCAAGTTTGGGATTTTAGTTTTCACATTTTCATAAAGGGCCAGGCATATACCAAGGCTTTTGTAATAACCAGGACTGAGGCTATTCTGGTAGATTTCAAGGGAACATTTTGCGTCTTGCGCTATAAATGAATAGGCCTCCGCTGTTCCTTCATGCCATCTTTAAATGTTAACTAGCTGAAAATAGTTTCACTTAGATATCTATTATTTATTTACCTTAAAATTGAGTAAACATATTTGCATTTAGTTAGTGCTAGTCAGTGGAATACCTAATTATTATTTAAGAATAACAATCTCTTGTCTTTTTTTTTAATTTAGGTGTTCTACAATTTGTTGATTTCTCTAATGCATATCCTGTAAAAGCCTTTTGTTCAAAGATGACCTTTAGCCAGCAGTGAACAATAAAAAAACAGGGCCAACTGCTTAACATAATAAATATATCCTGGCAAGCCTGAAATGCTTCCCTTAGTGCACCTGGCATATGCATATCACAGTATCGCTTGCTCATCTTTTCTGTGTAAATAAATGAACAACTAAGTCTTTTGAAAGATAATCTGAATCATCATAGCAACTCTTAACTATTGTAAGCTATGTTGGCAAATGGCATTTTCAGTTTATTTAATAACCTATTTGATTGTACAAACCACCTCCACCTGTTCTTATTTGTGCAGTTTAATGAAAACACTACAATCTGTATTAGCCTTGCTCAGTTTTTCTCCTAACTATGAATTAACACTTAGGACCAGGTTAAGATTGAAGCCTCCAGTTTATTTATAAATCAGCGGTCACATCTTGTAGCATAAGTATCTGAATGCATAGCAGGCCTTGCGATTGTGTCCGTAGTACAATGCTAATTGGGACCCTACAGCCTGTATTTAGATTAGCTTCTTTTTTTTTCAGTTTTTTTTTTTGCTAATGTAATTTAGACCTGCACGATTGGATGGAGGTCTCAGAGTAACGGTAAATTGTTATGCTCTGGCCTGTGAGAAGACAAATGTTGTATTCTGGAGCCTGAAAAGACCTCGTCAAGTAGACCTGTATGATGCACAACTAAGAACAGAGCATTGTGTGTGCGCTCAGAACAACAGACCTTGTACATTCTCACTGGTTGCCATGACACTGTGGTGCACAGCCAACCTTACTCAGGATTGTTCTTAGAGAGTGAAGAGAGAACTTGTGTAATATGTGGCAGCAGGATGACAATTTGCCCCATTTGGACAGGACGGTGATCAAAGTTGCTCCATAATAGAGAATCGGGGTGCAAAGTGTTGGTTCATATCATACTTTTGGTGTGAGTTTTCTGTTCAGTTTGTAAGGTTTTGTGTTTTGAGGTGGTGGGGGGAAAACGATGCCACTCCCACATTCTCTCTTTTCTAATTTGTATTTTGTTTAGGTATACCAATATGAGACAAAATCTGCATTCTATTTCTAAAGAAGTATGTGAAAAATGGTCTACACTGCAGTTACAGTGCTAGTCTGGCTCTCACACAGGAGTTATGTCCCCTTGTGTCTTCACCCTTCATTCCCCAGTGGAAAATATAGTGTTCAGTGTGGGAACCGAAAACCGTGGCACCCCTATAAAGAAAATCGGGTGGACATGAAAAGGAATAAAAGCATGTACATATTTTTTTATATGAATTGATATAGGAGTGACTTGACAAAAGTCTTGATTGTGAAACAGCCTACTAGCAGGGAGGGAACCTTTACCTGTGAACCCATTCCAGGTTGCGTTGAGATGCTAATGTCCCACGCCCTCCTCCTGCATTGTTTCTCGCTCTGAAAGGGCGCTGCTTGGATACTGTGACTGTTAAACTAGTGACTGTTAAAGTCAAAGTGGTTTGACAGGATCTCGCTGCCAGGTATAATGTGGTTTTCCATCTTAGGTAGACCGAGAGAAGAAGACTCCTGCACCATCCATTATTATCCGTTCAAACCTGCCATGGGTGTCCTGTTGACTATTCTATCAATATTTACTGTAGGCTAAATACTTGTAAGGGAATGACATGTCTGGTTCTGGGCTGTAATTTTAATGGCCCTATTGGCTTGTCACTCGGAAATGGTAAGGTTGGCGTAGTAGGCAGTTAAATAATACACGTCATTTTGCCCCCCCCCCCCCGCTGCTGCTGTTCACAAACTCTGCTTGTGGTTCCCCTGTCGAGTCTATTGAGGGATAAGCATCCTTTTCAGAGAAGGGATGTGGTGGGAGAGCTTTATGCGTGTGCGTCTGAACTCCAGGTTTCTTTTGATGAGTCTCACCTCAGTGCGTTCACCAGTCCAGTGCTAACTGCTCATCGTCACCACACTTCCTACAGCGAATGCCTCTTACCGACCAGTAGCTATGAGCTCAACAGAAATCTGAAAGGGCCCCCCATCTGACCAGGAGAGATGGCTGGTCTTAAGTACATGGCAGGTGAATGACTGCTGTGAGCTCATGGCTACCGCCCCGTCATTACCCGACGTAGGCCCATGAGCACGGTACATGTTCAGGGTTTCAATCAGAGCTTTGGCATCAGACTCGGTTTTACCACAGGCTATGTTTAAGGGCTCGTGAGACGCAGCACTCGCTCGAGCTGCTAAGCCTGTTGGTCGTGCGACGAAGCAAAGCGTGACAGCTTTTTTTTTTCTTTTCTTTTTTCTCTCATTTCTTCCAAACTATGAGCTGTGCCTCTCGGCCAGCGGTACTGTCCGAGCCAGCTTCTCCGGTCAAGCCCACCTTAGGCTAGCTGTGGTGACGTCCCTGATTGGGAGAGCAGATTGCACCTGCTACAGCTGGCCGGGCCCAGAGGCTTCCCCCTTGGTAGAAACCTTTGTGTTTTGGCCTAGTTTACAAGCTCCCAGCCTAGATTACTTCCGATTTACTCAGTGACATATTAACTGTGCTGCTCTATTCATTGACTTATTTGTCTTTTAAGACCTCTGCTGTAAATTATTTGCTGAGCATAAACACTTTTTTACTATTTTATTCCCTTTTCAGATTTGATAAGGTTAGGGTAGGTTTTAGGGTTTAATCAAATACCGTTTGAAAAGTGTTTCGTGTTAATTCGGTTAGTTCAACCTAAAGCCTAGATGTGGATGGTAAAGCATCACAGCCTTTGTGTTACTAAGGGTTTTCATTAAGACTTGGCCTTAGGCCCCATTTCATTTACCTGGTATAAATGTATTTACTAATATGGTTAGCCACGTGGTCCTTATTAGTAGGTCTTACTGTTTAGTATTGCAATTATTTTTACATGTTTTTGCTTTCTTGTGAACAATGCACTGCTGCCCAAGAAAAATGGTAAAAGTCAATCGACCATGTGTAATTAATAATATAAAAACAACTATGTATGTATTAACATTTTAACAGCAGATACAGTACTGTATGTGCCCAAGATAAAATTCCTTATGCTATATGTATGTGTGCTAGTAACCCCATACAATTTTGCGTGTCCTATTTACATTGTATCTGTTACTTGGCGCAAGTACTTAAACCACATAGTCTGGTATGAATCGGAAAGATGACTGCCATAAGCAGATAACAGTCATTACCAAATAAGAAGGCTGAAACTTTTTACTGTTCTAACTGTTACAAAAGTTTCCGATCTGCTGAGTCAGCAGGTCCCATAAAAAGTCCCTGAACTGGTTTACCTCAACATGCTCTGAGAGTAGCTCCATATTTTTTAAACTGGAATCCCTAGAGTGGATTGTCTTTTTTTGAGAGGATGTTACAAAACCT
>JAVQJS010159302.1:0-13069 GCA_036024795.1 Galaxias rostratus
CAGGAAGAAGGCCAGCAAGATCCTCAAGGACTCTCTGCACCCCAGCCACAAGCTGTTCTGCCTGCTGCCCTCAGGCAGACGGTTTCGTAGCATCCGGACTCACACCACCAGATTCAAAGACAGTTTCTTTCCTCAGGCCATCAGGCTTTTGAACAATCCCACCTGAGCCCCCACCCTCTACGCACAATAGGCCACTTTAATTTTGACTCTGTCACTTTATACGGACTCTGCCACCTTAGTACCCCATACACCGGACGTCTTCATAACTTATAGTTGTACATTTTGTATTAGATTTTATTTACTTTGTATTAGATTTTATTGACCTATTTTGTTATATTCTATCAAAATGCATTAGCGTTTGGTGTCGAAGAGACACAAGAATTTGCATACAAGCATTGCATACTTTTGCCTCTGTAAACGTTATGCATGTGACAATAAAAAACCTTGAACCTTGAACCCTGAACCTTGAACCTTAAGTCCCCGGCCGGGGTGCTGCTCTGGGTTTTCTCCGGTGAAGGAGAGGGTCCTTTCTTTGCGTCTGCAAGTCTCCGGGGGGAGGGCTCTAACTGTTGTTTGTGCTTATGCACCAAATGGTAGTTTGGAGTATCCAGCCTTCTTTGAGTCGCTGGGTGGGGTCTTGGAAAAGCTTCCATCTAGTGATTCTATAGTTCTGCTAGGGGACTTCAACGCCCATGCTGGAGAGGAGTGATTGAGAGGAACGGCCTGCCCGATTTGAACCAGAGTGGTGTGTTGTTGTTGGACTTATGTGCTAGACATGGATTGTCTTTAATAAACACCATGTTCGAGCATAGGGATGTTCATAGGAGTACCTGGTACCAGAGCACTCTAGGTTTTAGATCAAATTCGTGGTAGATTCATCAGACCTATGGCCATAGGTATTGGACTCTCGGGTAGAGTAGCAGAGCTGTCAACTGTTTACCACCTGGTGGTGAGTTGGATCAGATGGAGGGGGAGACTACTGGACAGACTTGGTAAACCCAACATGTAGTGAGCGTGAATTAGGAACACCTGGTGGAGGACCCTGTCCGGAAGGTTTCCAACTCCCACCTTTGAACTTCTTGCGCATCCAGGGGAGTTTGGGGACATTGATTCCGAGTGGACCATGTTCAGAGCCTCCATTGTGGAAGCGGCAGCTACGAGTTGAGTGGTCAGAAGGCCGACCAACGAACCCGCTTGTGGACACCAAAGTTAAAAGTTTTTTTATTTGTCAAGTGCACAGTGTAACACAGGATAAGCAAAGAAATTCTTATGATATGGCAGGCAGCAACTACATAAAACAGAGCAAAAATATATAGATAGTGAGAATTGGAGTATTAAATATTTCATATATGTAAAGGACAGAAGTGCTGATGAATATGTGCATAGTATTGATGTCCATTGAATGTACATAGGGAGTGAAGGCGTATACACAGGAGAGTCATGTGATCAATGTGATCCCTGGGGATAAGGTTACTGGTTGAGAAACCTGATGGCCTGGGGGAAAAAACTGTCTGTGATTACCAGACAGCAGTTGCGAGAAAAGGCCACAACCTGGGTGGCTGCAGTCTTTTATGATTTTCTGTGCTTTCCAAAGGCATTGTGTGTGGTAAATGCCTTGCACAGAGAGGAGGTGGCAACCAATGATGCGCTCCCGTAGCAACGTCCGTAACAGGCAGTATTGTAGCCTGTGAGAATGCTCTCAATGGTGCATCTGTAGAAGTTGATGACGGTTTCAACAGACAGGGAGTTTGCCCAGTCAGTCTACATGTGTTTTGTGAACTTGGAGAAGGCATAAGATCGTGTCCCTTGGGGAGTCATGTGGGGGGTACTGCGAGAGAATGGGATACTGGGGCCGTTGATACAAGCCATCTTGTATTACTGGAAAGAAAGTTGTGTCTGTGTACTCGGCAAAATGTCAAATAAGTTTTCAGTGCTTTTGGACTTCGCCAGGGCTACCCCTTTTCAACAATTCTGTTTGTGATTTTCATGGACAGAATTTCAAGTTGTTGCAGGGGTGAGGAGTGTGTCCAGTTTGGGGACCTCAGAATTGCTTCTCTCCTTTTTGCAGATGATGTGGTTCTGTTGGCATCTTCAGAATGTGATCTTCAGCATGCACTGGAAGGGTTTGCAGCTGAGTGCGAAGCGGTCGGGATGAGAGTCAGCACCTCCGAGTCCGAGGCCATGGATCTCTGCCGGAAAACGGTGGCGAGCCTCTCCAGGTTGAAAAGAGTTGTTGCCTAAAACGAGGGAGTTCAAGTATCTCAGGTTCTTCTATACGAGTGAGGTCAAAATGGAGCATGATATTGACAGGTGGATTGGTGCACTAATGCGGGCGTTGTATCGGACCGTTGTGGTGAGGAGGAAGCTGAGCCGAAAGGCAAAACTCGCGATTTACCAGTCGGTCTGTGTTCCAAACCTCAGCTATGGTCATGAGCTTTGGGTAGTGACCGAAATAATATGATCGATAACACAGGTGGCTGAAATGTTTTTCCTCAGTAGGGTGGCTGGGCTTAGCCGTGGGGATGGAGTAAAGAGCTCGGCCATCCGGAGGGAGTTCGGAGTAGAGTCTTTGCATCGAAAGTAGCTAGATGAGGTGGTACGGGCATCTGATTAGGATGCCTCCTGGGTGCCCCCCTTTGGAGGTTTTCTGGGCACTCTCAACTAGTAGGAGACCCCTGAGTAGACCAAGAACACGCTGGCTAGATTATATATCTCGTCTTGCCTGGGAACGCCTTGGGATCCCCCAGAAGTATCTAGAAGGCATTGCTGGCAATAGGGACGGCTGGAATACCCTGCTGATCCTTCTACCACCGGGACCCAGACCCGGGTAAGCGGTGGATAATAGATGGATTGATGGATTGACTTTACAACTTATTTTCAACCAAAAACTGACAAAGAAAATCCAACTGTGCCTTACATAAAAGCCGCATTATCATCAGAATGATGATAATGACAAACATTGTTTGTCAGCATCATTCACATTTGTAATATTAATGTCAGTGCAGCACCATATGAAACCATTTTCACAGAAAAATCAGGAATGATGAACCGTTTGGAATAAGTCAGTTTCTTCGTCTTTTTTCAAATTGAGCAATGAGCTCTTCAATTTACAAGGAATGCATTTGAATACAATCCAGAAAACATAACCAGAAACTTTCTGTAATAGTAAGTAGGCAAAGCAACATTGCATGAGGAATCAATGTAAACAACTTGGTTCAGCTGGCGTCAGCTAACCTGCGCAAAATACTTTTTTATTCTGCCACTAATCATAAACGTGCATTCAAAAACATACACTTTCCTAACATTACAGAATTTCAAATTCTTCCCTTTTACCAAAGTTTTTTTTCGGACAAAAAATTAAGTTTCAAAGGGTGGTAAACAAACAACAAAGCCGTCAGAAACAAACGTGTGTCACGTGGTGATCTGTAAAGTGGTCACCGATGTCAACACGTAGTTTAGATCCCTAAAAGTAAAGATCCATCTCCTATCACCTTTTGTCAGTCTCCTCATTATGAAAACTTAAGAAGGGATGGAATGGGGTCCCGTGACCGATCGCAGGTCATGTGGTCAACTGCAATTAAAACCTTTGCTCTGAAGTAAAATTTAGAAAAATTAGTAAAAAAATTGTAGATTTTGAGTAAGATAGGCATTAATGTTGTTTGCTTGAATCTAACGTAAATTTAGGGTTTCAATCAGAAAGCATGATTTTAATTTGACCAATGTAAAAAATTACTTTAAATCATTGACAGTCTTTGTACTTTTTTCTCTGCATTTTCTTCTCTTTTACATAAGACAAACGTGATCTTTCCTCATTGTAGCTGGAGAGACTGAAAGCACCAAGACAGACAGATATTGTGCCTTTTCGTGAGCAGGCGGCTTTGGAGCACTGTTGAAACATGGCCTCAGTAGGTCTGCGATTGTCTCCCTGGTTTTGTTGTAAACGAATTACTACCAGGTGGACGGACACACTTAGCAAGCTCCGCATCAGACCTCGGTCGTTCTGATGTCGGCTTGCATTAAAGCTAGACTGCGCGCACGATTTTGTGTTGTTAAAATTCGGCAGCATGACATTTCTTTATTAGTGAGGTTTGACCAAATCCTTGGCTACACTGTTGCTCGAAAAAATTCAACGTTTTCCCCCAGTATTTTTAAAATTTGTGACCGCTGTACATGCTATTGCAGAACAGAAGGCTTCATCTTTGAAAGTATACAACGCTGCCTGCTCCTGAGATCAACGCCCTACCTTCCCGCTTCCCTCATTCTCTGTCCCATTGGACTGACGAGAATCTCCTTTACGAGGGAAACCTTAAATTGCCCACTATCGATGGCATCTTGATCTACCACCCAGATCATGGCATGTAGCTCTTCTCAGATCCCTACTTGTGCTGCGCAGTGGCTCATCATTGAACATGGGGATCAGGTCAAGAAATGTTGATCTTGCTAACAATCCGGAGGAGCCGAGAGATAAAAATGTCTCGGCAGTAACAGGAGACTTTGACCAAGGGTCTGGTCCAGATAAGGATGGAACCCTGCTGCTCGTGGCTTCAGAGCGTGAGGACTTCAAACGGGTTTCCCTAGGGCTGCTGGCCAAGACACCACTGGGTTACACTCGCCCAGTCAAACGGAATAACATCAGGAAGCGGAGGATTCAAAACCTTCTTTACGATGCCCTCGAAAGACCCCGAGGATGGGCGCTACTCTACCACGCATTTGTGTAAGTGGATTGAAGTCTATAATCACGACATCTGTAGCAACGTCGGCTTATCCAAACGCTACCCAACACGTTAGGCGTAAGTAATGCTCTTTATTTAGCTAAAGAATCTCATGCAATGCCGAGGAGTAAGAATTCATTTACATAGGTAGCCTACTATATGCTATCTGACTTTCAAGAGTCCGTTTTTTACATGAAATATCCGTCAAACAACTAATCGCATATCGAAAAGCAATTATCAACCCAATCTACCAGCGTTAGATCGTAACCAGTTAGTCAATCAATATTGTACCATCAAAGCACTGTTAGGATCACAGTTTTTTATATATATAATCAGAGATTATGTGACATGATTGAAGCTTTATTTCGGTCATTGCAGTGTTTTCCCCCCACATTGGAGTAAGAAAAGCATTGCCACATTGACTCCTCTAAAGAAACATGCACCTATGTCATCTGGTTTAGTCCTTTTGATGATTGGCTTCATCCTCAATAACGTTTACGTTACCTCTTAAAAGTTTTGAAAGTGTATTTTAGGATAACACAAGTGAATAGTAGATGGTAGAAATGTATTTGTAGATGAACAGATGTGCAGAGGGAATGATAGAGGAAGTAACAAGAGCAGGTCGAGGCATAGGCAGAGAGAGACAACGGAAATGTGAGAGCACTCAAGAAGAAGGCAAATTGTAAGCAGGGAGCGAGATAGAGGGAGATGTTGTGCCTTAGCACTTTTCAGCAGACTAGCAGTTATCCCTGCTCTAATCTTGACAGAGAGACTGACTAGTCATGTTGACAACCGAGGTAAACTCAGGGTAGCTATTTTGTCTTCTGATGAAAAACCCTGAGATAAGGTTATATTAGGACAGGCCTAATGCTGTTTGGGGTCATGAATAATACATTGCCTACATGTATAGAGTGAGTACCTGACTAGCAGCATGGTGTCCACCAAAAACGAAATGTCACCACAGTTGTGTAATCAATATTATAGTTTAGTACCTTCTACATTTTACCACAAGTGCTGCTGCTGCCTTGACATATAATGGGTTTAAGAAAACTATGTGGGAATGATATTGTTGTGCTTGCATTAAATAAAGGCACAACTTCCTTCTTATCAACATGAGTATATAATTCCTCAGAGCAGCAAGTGAAATACTCACACAGTTGATTAGTGACACAGGAGTCAGTGCATGTTGTTAAGGATTGTCGAGTAACCAGGGTGTGGCATCTCTATGCCTTCCCTCAGACCAGAGTCCACCTCCTAACAGGATGCCTGTTAGGGAAAAAGACACTGTCTTGAGAGTACAAACAGTGGTGCTGTCCATGGTACTGTAAACTGTCTGATGGAGTCGACAGTGTTGCTGTCTATGGCACGGAACACTGTCTGAAGGAGACTACAGTGGTGCTGTCCATAGCACTGAACACTATCTAATAGGACAGTGGCTTTAGGGACCACATACTGTATTACGGTTGAGTCTGATTATCGCAACGCACAGTTCTCAAAGTCATAAGGACAAAAACTGAATAATATTGAATATACTGTAGAATAATTCATCTTACTGTTCATGTCAGGGCAAGCCCTTTTGACAAGGACATTTGAACAATAATGGAATTGGTTAGGGTTATGATTGATTGCATCACGCGTTGAGAGAGATATTATTATTAGGCCTAGAACTCTTTTAAGATTAGATTATATGCAACTTTAGTGTCATTGCACAGACGACACGTACTGAGACAACGAAATACAGTTAACATCTAACATGAAGTGCAAAAGAAGCAGTAAAATGCTGTAAAGTGTATGTACATAAGTGAATAAATATGAATACAATAGATACATATGAATACAATGCCATAGTATAAACTGAATGAACAGTATAGACAGTGGATCGGTACAAGTATAATAAGTGTATTATTAGCAAGGTGCAGCAGTGCAAGGTTAAGTCATTGTTATGTAATTGGAGTAAGTTGAGTGGGGGAGGGGTCCAGGTGGGAGTAACTGGGGTGGGGGTGTGGGGGCTGTCACTGTGGTGCAGAGTTCAGCAACTCTTGACAGTTCTAGAATTTCAAACGGACAAGATGTTTTGTTAATTATTGTTCCTTTACATGTTAGTAATCACAGCAAAACCACGTTTTTTTCTGAGGTTCTCTAAATTGCAGTAGCATTTACCTCACAGATTGCGGTATGAACTTAGAAACAGTCACTCAGACTGTTGAACTGTGACTGGGGTCAAGAGACTCAATGATTCTAATTTTTGGAATGGGTTGCCTCTGCATGCCTACTTTGCCTGTTTTTTAATCACGTCTTAAAAAGTTAATTTGATACATTTGCTTTCAAATCAGTATGGTGTTTGCCTTTCTTTGTCTTACGTTTTTAACTAGACTTCGTGTTTAATTGTGTTTTTTTTATTGCATTTACATATACTGTCTTGATTGTACAGAAATGTAGTCAATGCTTGTTGTTTTAAATCCATCTATCCATCCATTAGCAATGCCGCCTATCCTATGCAGGGTTGCGGAGGGGCTGGAGCCTATCTCAGCTGCCATTGGGCAAGAGGCGGGGTACTCCCTGGACAGATCGCCGGTCCATTGCAGGGCTAACACAGAGACACAACTCACACACACAATCACACCAATGGACAATTTAGAGCCAATGAACCTGCATGTTTGTGAACTGTGGGAGGAAACCGGAGTTTCCGGGGGAAACGTACGCTAACACGGGCAGAATCCTCCAGAAGCATTACTGCACCAAACCATGCAAACTCCACACAAAAAGGCCCCCAGGTGGGGATCAAACCTAGGACCTTCTTACTGTGAGGCAACAGTGCTAACCACTGCACCACCGTGCTGCCTACTGTTGTTTTAAATGTGCTTTAAAAATATATTTGACTTTAACATTGATATTTTGATAGTTTAATGGTATTCTTATGTCTAAACTCAGGGTACAATTACCTCAAACTCCAGAACTAGTCCATTTGTCTAGTGTTATCATCATTCATGTTTCCCCTCCGTCCCCCCCTTCCCTATACCTTTACTATAGAGGGACAACATCCCACTATGACTTTTCCTGGCCGCAGACAGTAATGAGCATGGTGCCTAAGTCCTCTTCCCACTCTCTTACAGCTCGGGTAGCCTGCCATAGGCATAGGTGCTTACCAACAGCAGAGCAAATTTGATTCTAGTTCATTTCTTGAGTGTGTTTGTTTTTATTACTATTATTATTTGTCAGTTGTTCTAATTAGACTGTATCAAGGTTGCAGTATAAATTAAGCCTTAAAAGTTATAACAGTGTATTTATAATAGTGTGATTCTGCATTATCAGAACAAACGCAAATGCAAAAAACCAAATTTCTTGATGCCAAATTATTAGGCAGGAATTGTTCCTTGAGGTGGGTCTCAGTTTAAGCAGCTTCTATGCAGTATGGGAATGATCATTATTTTGCATAAGTGCATACCGTGAAGTACTGGGTCTTCTTTTAGCTGTCTGCCATGGGGCTCCATTGTAGGTCTGACCCTGGGGAACATTGGTAGCTACACTGGCAACCTTGCAGACTGATGTGTTTTAACACGATTGCGCAAAATTAAAATTTTAAATTGACATTGTGGTCTCCAATATAAATAAAAACATTTAGCATAACTTCCTAACTCATGTGACGCAAACATGGCTTATGATGCTTTATGATGCACTGCAAATCTAGTCAACCGGTACACTGGTGGATGAACTGCTTCCTAAAGACTCACTTAGGTGTTACTTTCACAGCTGCCAGGGAGAGCGACAGGTAGACCTAATTGTAGAGACAACGTAACTTGATCAGTTAATTATCTCAACAAGAAGGAGCATATTTATCAATATGATTAACGGGAAAGATCAATCTTAAATAGCAAAAGTATTAAAGATTTCACATAAATCCAAAACATAATAGGCTTTAATAGTATAAGATTATTTAAAACTAGAGGTCTGACTTTCTAAGCAATTGAATAGCTTGAGCATCTCAATACTAACTATGGTCTTACTCTCTCAAACATCATTGACTACAAAAACTATGAATATTTAGTTAATGGAGGGCTTCACTTACCCTGACTTTTTACCCTTGGTCCATTTATGCCTTGTTATCCAAATGCCTGACGTGGTCTGTCCAAAGATGAAGTTCATGAGAAGCAATTTGGCTCCTTTCCTCAGGGTATCCACTAGCCTCAGAATAAACACCTCGCTTAGTCCTTAACAAAGGCAGCTCCTGCTCAACAAAGGTTTAACACAGAAGAATATAGGGAGATGCCATATAAATCCAGTACAACTCGTATCAATAACAGCTATGCCTCAAATGAGTAAGATCTGCCCAACTTCTAATAAGGCCAAGCCGTATTCTGGGCCCTGCAGGCTGAGGGAGCTCCTCCTGGACCACAAACAGGGCCTCAACACTAAGACCTCTCAGATAGACACCTTCTAGATGCAATATCCTATCAATTTATTCGCTTGGTGTTCCCATCCTTATTTTACAAGATGACCAAATTAATTGGGAGGCTGCCTCTCCCAATCTTATCCTTTTTCAACTCCCACAAGTGGTGTGGTGTGTGGTTTGTTTTGGTAGTTTACTCAAACGTTTTATATGGATTTTGCAGCCAAAGCAAAGATGAAAGTTAGGGATTGGGATCGAGACAGATGACAATGAGCTGTAGAGAAAGGTAGCCTGAAAAGGGATCCATGGTTATGAATCATCATATTTGTCTAGAGAAGCAGTGCCATTTGAGGGTATTTACAGCACATCTATATCGAGTGAACAAGTAGGACCCTACTGTAAAACAAGAAAAATTACTTCCCTAATATAAACCTAATTAGGTTATCCTAGATATTTGATCAAACATACTTTAGTCAGTCTCTCAGGGTCCCTATGAAGATGAATTTTTATTTTTTAAGTGTAATGTTTAATTTTATCCTTCCACAACAGTTCTATGTTTCCCAATGGTTCAAGGTTTTTTTGTCATATGTATAACGTTTACAGAGGCAAAAGTATGCAATGAAATTCTTGTGTCTCTTTGACACGTAACGCTAATGCAGACATTTTAATAGAATATAACAAAATAGGTCAATAAAATCTAATACAAAGTGAATACAATCTAATACAAAATGTACAACTATAAGTTATAAAGATGTACGTTGTATGGGGTACTAAGGTGACAGAGTCCGTATAAAGTGACAGAGTCAAAATTAAAGTGGCCTGTTGTGCGTGGAGGGTGGGGGCTCAGGTGTGATTGTTCAAAGTCTGATGGCTTGAGGAAAGAAACTGTCTTTGAATCTGGTGGTGTGATACCGGATGCTACGAAACCGTCTGCCTGAGGGCAGCAGGCAGAACAGCTTGTGGCTGGGACGCAGAGAGTCCTTGAGGATCTTGCTGGCCTTCTTCCTGCTACGCTGCTGGTAGAGGACCTCCATGGAGGGCAGATCTGACCTGGTGATGTGTCGTGCCGCATTTACCACCCTCTGCAATGGTCTCAAGGTTGTTCTAAATATTTATTTGATAGTGGCCAAATTTATGGCATTTTTGAAAAGTAGAATGAGAGACTTTGGTGCAACAAAGAAACACCAAATAATGACAATAGATACAGAACCAAATGCCGCAGATACTCATATAACTATTAACTGCTGTTTACATGTTTCATGTTTATAGTTGTTTCCCTGTCGACCTAATGTGACATGGTGTCAGTGCTGTTAAAAGTTAGCTGGATTACAGTATGGATCATTTTAAATAGTCACTTGAAATCAAATAATCTCTAGAATGCTATGCAGTAAGATCTGGCATCTCAGAGTTAACACTCTCTACCATATACTGCTCTACAGAATAGTTGTCTACATAGTACTATTCTACAAGCTACCTATCTACATTATACCATTCTACATGATACCATTCTACAGGCTAGCTGTCTACATTAAGCCATTCGACTAGCTACCTGTCTACGTTATACCATTCTACAGGCTAGCTATCTACATTTTGCCATTTTACCATCAAGCTGTCTACATTATACCATACTACAAGCTAGCTATCTACATTATGCCATTCTACCGGCAAGCTATCTACATTGTATCATTCTACAAGCTAGCTATCTTTATTATGCCATTGTACCGGCAAGCTGTCTACATTATACTTTTCTACAGGCTAGCTATGTACATTAAGCCATTCTACCGGCTTGCTGTCTACATTAAGCCATTCTATGGGCTATCTGTATACATTATACCATTCTACACATGCAGGCTAGCTGTCTAACTAGAACTCTTTTGAAAGAAGTCCCAGTCCTGATTTAGGAATTTTCTTCTTCTTCTTTATCGTTTAACGGATTTTTGTCCGCTTTCCCATTGTAGTGTTTATTGTGTTTGTGTGAATTCTTCCACCGTAGATTATTTTTTGTGTATTGTTTGCATAAATAATGGTAATAATACAAAAAATTACCATTATAAATAAATGAAAATAATAAAATGAATAAAAATGAATGAATGATTATTATTCTTATTATAAAATGTGCCCTGCGATGGAGTGGCGTTCTGTCCAGGGTGTACCCCGCCTCTTGCCCAAAGTCGGCTGGGATTGGCTCCAGCCCCCCGTGACCCTGCATAGGATAAGTGGTACTGCTAATGGATGGATGGATTATTAAATGTACACATGGCTACAAAATTATTTTAACTATTCTAACTTAATTAATCAACCACAACTGGGCTTGCAATTAAGTAAAACAATAGTAGACTTAAAGAGGACTAAATATACAGTAACTAAATTGGAACATTAATTATAATGTGCTGTTGTTAAAAAGGTTTATTTTGTAATCTATAATAGCTCCCTTATGATTGTTAAGCCTTTTAGTGTAACAGTTTAAAATTTCTTATCTCATTCTCTGACTGCAGCAGGCAGATAGATACCGTCTCCTAGTGCCGGTAGAGGAGCTGGGTAAACTAGCTGGAGTGCTTTAGGTCTGAGAAGGAGGATATGCAGTTAAATGGGGGTGGAATCTCTAGGATGTAGCTGATCATTGAAAAGAGAGGACAGCAAGTTAGACATTTCCTACTCCTCGTAGTGTGCCAGTGGGTACTGGCTTTGTACTTGGTATTGGTCTTATTGGTTGCACCACAGTTTGTTGTTGACAGATTATATACGTATTATTTTAAATTTTTGGTGGGCGGAAGCTTTTTTGTTAGGGGGTTTGGTGGGAATTGCAGTTCAACATCTGGTGTTTTTTAATTATAGTAAACAATTCAGTTGTTGTTGCCTCTATGTGACAATTTGAGCAAATATCAAGACAACAAACAATATTAGTTCAACATACTGTGAAATTGACTGTAGATGAGATGCTGCAATTCTGGTTAAGTACATTACTTTTTTTCTGGAAACACAGGTTAAGTCTGGACTAGCGGTATCACAAAGCTTAATTGATTACAGTAACACAAAGTTATAATCCTGGCAGCTAAATTGGTAAATATTAAACACATAAAAAAGACAAATTCCTGTCACAGATTCAGGTCCATGTGGAGAGTTTGAAGTGCAGCAGGACCCAGCAGGAAGTGGTTTAGGCAGCTTACTCAACATGCAATGTCAAACAGGAGGGTTTTCTACATGGTCATAAAAGAAATAAGAGTTTCTACAAGGTCTACCTCGTTGCATGTCTGAATATGTCAAGCTTTCTTTTCCATTGTCCTTAGTTGTCTCGGTTTGAGATCCATAGTTCCACTGGAGGGATGCGGAGCCTTAAGTCCAGAATGAGGAGGCCCTTGGACTAACCTCCACAGTACATCGACTCGAGTTTTTTCTGAAGGCAGAATCCTTACTGGGATGGGATTAAAAAAAAAAAATTACAGAGAGATCATATGACAGATAGGGAGTCTTTCCATTAAGGTAGTTACTGGCGAGTTAAGCCATGCTAATTAAATGAGAGTGGTCTTCGTGACCTCCAGAAAAGGTAATTGCTCAAGTCTGTCAAACAAATAAACTGTCACTCGAAATTAAATGGAAATTTGTGGTGTTTTCCGAATGTGACACTCTTTGCCACACACAGTGACACATGTCACTGTAAGTTTAAAGAATATGCAACAATGTTATGCAGTACTGTTAATTATGTCTCAACAAGGTGCAGTGGTGGAACTGGAGTCTTTTCAAGTTAGTCAGCTTGCATGTATCTTCTTTTAGGATGTCTCACACTGGTATAGGTAGGATTCTCTATTTAATGGACTGCTCGGTGGCTTTTGTCGAAGTAATAATCCATCCATCCATCCATCCATTATCAGAACCGCTTATCCTATGCAGGGTCACGGGGGGCTGGAGCCTATCCCAGCTGACTTTGGGCGAGAGGCGGGGTACACCCTGGACAGATCGCCAGTCCATCGCA
>JAVQJS010159309.1:0-10980 GCA_036024795.1 Galaxias rostratus
CGCTTCAGTGGTGTTTAAAGAGGAAAACAATACCTCCCCTCACACAAATAAAACAGCCCACTTACGTGGCTTAGACCTGGACACTAAATTGAGGCTTCTAGTGAATAGAGGTGTGCTAAGAAGCTTAAAGACTAACTTGGGTGTGTGTTGCTTTTTTTATTTCAAAGAGGGTATGGTAAATGTTATAAAGTTAGGTCGCCCACTGATGAAGCAGCCTGACTTACACAATATCCACCGCACATCACACAAGACGCAATAAAGAACCAACGTTACCACAGCATTTCTTGGGTTAGTCGGAGAGGCTGGAGCAATGTCAGGGAATGTTACAGACTGGCCTCACGTAGAGTTGCCTTACCTGGCATCCATTTTGTTAGTGAAATGCCTCGTTCGAAATCGGGAGCTTCACTGAGAAGAATGTGTTTAGCGACCGACACACATGCTCACAAAAAGGATTAAGTGATGTGTGGAGACTAAGCTATGTGCAATTGTTTTTATATAACGTGAAAGAAAAAAAAAAAGAAGATGTCATCAACGGCTTTCAAAGTGAGTCTAGACACCGGATTTACAGTATGTACAGTGAGTCAAGTGGTTGGCTTTTCTGTTGAATGTAGCCATCGTGTGTCGGAGAGGCCAGAACCATCTCCACTCCTACTGTAGAATGGCAGGGATATGGGAGGAGTGACACGCTGCAGAAAGCACCAGCCTCAGATTAACACTTCGGGTCCATAGTGTCATTTTAAACTGACAATCAAAGAGGAACGGGGGTATTCATTTTCCGTATGTTAGCCACTATTGTGTCCAGTATGCCGAAAACAGCCAAATGTGGAAATCTCACATCCAACGTTGCCCAGGTCTTGTTGTTTACTTACAGACAGGGCATGTTCAGCAGTGGATTTCTAAGGAGAGAGAAACACTCACAATGCTTACACACACACACACACACACACACACACACACACACAGTGTGTTGTGTTTGCAGTTGTTGACTGCAGTGAATGTCACTTGACCTCCCTTGGAAGAAACCGTGGTGTTTGTTTGTGTTGAGCCCGGGGTTTATTTGTTCACCAGCGTTATATTGAGAGGTTCGAAGGGTCGAGCTTGTTTTGGTGGGACTTGAACCCATAACCCCTTGCGAATGAATTGTAGCTAGTTTGTTGCTTGCTTGTTGCTTGTTCGCCCGGGCTTTTCCGGCCTCTAGCTCACCCGCACTCCCTCTCTCTCACTCACTCTCTCATCCATTCATTCAGTCGCACGTTCACACACAGTTACCCGCTCACAACCCGTCTCGCTCGCTCCTTTTCTGAATCACGGCGAGTCTGTCTCACATGCAGCCATGTTGGTACAATCCGTCAGATGGACATACAAGGTCTGGGCGTCGAAAGTGGAGAGACGGCTCTCCGGGTGGGAAAAGAAAGTGGGGGGGGGGGGGCGGGGGACAGGGACGGACAATCCCGTTGACTGACAGATTCTATTATCCGCCGAATAGCAATATGGCCGCGCATCTGTCAGTCAACGTGGCCCGCCGCTCGCCGATCGTCCCTATTGTTGTAGTCAGGCTCCTCAAAGCCTTTTGCGAAGCCCGCTCGGTCGATATTGTAATTTACTGTGTTTTTCTTGGCAGCCCACAAGGGGCCCTGTGGTATGCGCCTCTCTCTCCCATGAGGCATGGCTCCGCGCCGCTACGTGCCCATAGGACGGGGGCTTTAGAGCCACCAGCCAATAGCACTCCACGTCCTGGCCCTCAGATTTATTAAATGCATCTTTCTCTCTCTTTGTACTTTTTGTTTGTCCCTGCAGGCCCGAGAGATGAGTTTTTCCAACTGAAGCTACTTCATGCAGAACTGGTAAGTGGCGAGTAAGACTTCTGTCCTGCTGGTACTACCGTTGAGCTAGTCGTCAAGCTAGGGGCTCCACTGTGAGGTATCATTGTGTTTGCCCCTTATGCCTTCTCTTTAGCGTACTTACGTTGTCTATTGAATTGTGGTAACTCTGTGCGTCAGCGCTGGTAACCCTAGTCCAGTTGTGAAGGCCTACCTTTAGCGTTCAGCGAAAGCCTTTGGCGAAGGGCCACACAAATCCCTTTGAATGTGGGAAGCAGAGCGTGGTCAGTGATGCTTCGAACGGCGTGAGCGACAGGCCACGTGGTCGGTGGCGTGCGGCGACGAACTTCCCGTTGTGTCGGCCGGTGGCACGGGTCCCTCTGCACGGACCTCCTCGTGGTTCCATGCAACACTTCCCCTTTTTTTAGATTTTTTTTCTTCTTCTGCGCTTCCCTGCCGTCCGTTTGATTCGTAGTCTGAACAAGAACGTTCGGCTCGGCCTTGGTGTCCCGGCCAGGCTCAGCGTTTGACGGACGCAGCATGTTCTCCGGAGCCACGGTCACACATCACTCATCGGCGAAGTGGGCAGCCAATATATTTGCTCTCCGTGTCCGTGTCCGTCCGTGTGTGTGTGTGTGTATGTGTGTGTGTGTGTGTGTGTGTGTGTGTGTGTGTGTGTGTGTGTGTGTGTATTTCTCACGGTCGTAAACCGTAATTGGCCCGGAAGGGCGAACGCGCGCACACAGTAATGATGTAATGGTGGGGGTGAGGGCGTTGTGGTGGGGGGGGGGGGCAGGGGTGAGCCGGGCGGCGGCGGGGGCAGGATTAGCGCCTCACGGTTTTTTTATGACCCGCAGCAGATTTACAGCGAGGCTCTGAACAGGCCCGTCAGCCACGCTGTGAATTAACTGGGGCAGTCGGGGGCGGGGGCTGTCACAACGTACATGTGTCCCCCTCTCAACCTATAGATCAGATCAGAAAACACATCGTTCTCTCTCCCATCCATGGGCATGGGATGTAGTCTTTTCCCCTGTGATGATCCTTTAGGACAGTGGTTCTTAACCTTTTTGGAGGTATTGAACCCTGCAAGTCTCATAAGCGCATTCACCGAACCCTTTGGACTCTTCACCGAACCCTTCGTACAGAAAAGACTCACACACAGTGTGTGTATTTTGACCTCCACCGAACCCCTGAGACTGACTCACCGAACCCCTGGGGTTCCATCGAACCCAGGTTAAGAACCACTGCTTTAGGAAGAGCGGCCCGGTCTCTTGGTTGTGGTCCACGTTGGCCTGTTTTCGGTGGCTGTGGAGAGCTCTGGCGGGCCCAACTCAGTTGCGGACTCGGCCCCGAACCAGAGCCGGTAAAAAGGTGGTTCCGAGCAGGCGGCTATCGCGCTGAGGCGTTCTGTGTCGAGTCAGTCACGGGAGCTGCTCGGCGAGACGGCTCGGACGCGTTGGACCGTAACACACGGCGCACTAGAGGAGGTGCTCGTTGGTGGAGTCCCTGTCCGTCCACAGCGCTCCGTACGCGCCAGGGAAGAGCCGAGTGAGACGACGGACAGGGGAATGTAGGCGACGCCAACCAAAGTGATTAAACAAAGTATTTACCGCAGCAGTTCTCTATGGTAAGTTCATGAATAAATGACATCTAATGATATGAATTATGAAACATGGGGGGGTGGGGGAGGATAGAGTGACCTGTGCCAGAAATAAAAGGTTGTATGAAGGCGGTTTGATGTGTGGGATCAGCAGAGCTGGCTCAGTTTTTGGGACGTTCTACGGTGGGGGAGGGGTTTATGGGAGGAGGGGGGGGCAGTTTGAAGTGAGGCCTGTGAGCTGGGGAGTGTCCCCCCCCCAGGGGGTCACACGCGTGACCTTGGAACAGGCCGTGTCCAAACCGCTCGGCGGCGGGTGCGCCCTTGTCGCCGCGTCTCCAAGGCCCCGGCACGCGCCCCCCCCCCCACGGTGGCTTCACCCGTGAATCAATCCACAATGGGGACCCCTGCACGTTAACGCAATTTGCGCTTCCAATTAAACTGTCGACCTTTGCTCCAGAATACGAAACATGACTCCCGCCCCCCTCTCCTAGATGCTATAATTATCCCATAATGATGCTGGCATTGAGAGAGTGAGAGAGGGACACCTCCAAAAAAAAACAGTGAACAACGTCCTGACCCTCCCATGTGACCGACAGCCGACCTCCGCCCCCTGGGCGACCTCTGCCCCCAGGCCACAGGCGGCCCGCCTTCCACTGGGTAGTGCTGTGTCGACCCGGCGTTCTGTGCGGCGAACACGGCCACATCCCGTTTCCGGGCCGACACCCGTAGCCGGGTGATCACTTAACCCGGGTGGTGATGGCGACCGTGGCTTTTTGTCCGGCCGAGCCCTCGGCGACGCCTTCGAGTCAGACCCACTGCATCCCGGGATGGAAAAGCTCCCGAAAGAGGGAGGACTTGAGGAGCGGGGTTGGCTAGGAGGACGGCAGGGTGAAAGCAGTGGCTGGGAGGGTGTGAGGGTTAAGGCAGGCTCGCAGAGGAGGGAGCGCTGCTCAACACATGACCAACCGGCCTCGATCAGATGACTAGATAAACAGCAGGAATTTGAGCTTCTCTCTCCCCCCCCCTCCTCCTCCTCTCTCTCTCTCTCTCTCTCTCTCTCTCTCTCTCTCTCTCTCACTGTCTGTGCTGCTCTCTCTCTGTCTCTCTCTCTCTGAACGAGAGACATAGTAGGAAGAGAAGTCAACCCTATTGTACCTACCTTGTTAAAGGATTTTTACCACCTTCTGTAACGCAGCCGTGATGAGAAGTTTATGCTGTTTGCCTGTCTGCCTGTCAGGCCCGTGTGTCGGGGTGGAGAGAATGTAGGTTCCACTTAACCAGTCTGAGTTATGGAACAGGCCATGGGTGTTTGATTGATCATTGCCACTATTCCACCATTACGACGGCTTGAGTTGAGTCGTCACAGGCTGGCAAGCTCGACAGAAATGGGCCTGAACAAAAAAGACAAAGGGGTTTTGGCAAAATGTTGTAATTTATGTTCCAAGAGACACTAGCAACTGCACCGCCATTATAAACAACTGTTTGTAGCCGGGGAATTTGTTTATTGCTGACTTAATGGACTAGCCACTTTGACATGAGGAAACAAATTGAAAAGAAATATATAGACTTCCCACAAGAACGCAAGTCCTTTTCCGTGTTTCAACACTTGCCAAGTATTTGTCAAAGGCCTCAAGATATAGGAGAGCGAGCTGCAAATGTTTTTGTTGCCAAAGGTTACAGCTCTGGGTGGCAGCTGCTTTCCCGTCCTCCTAAATGGCACCAAAGCGGTGGCACACATTTTACGCCCCGTTACACTCACACACACTCAGGCACGTCTGCCGATACTGTTACCTATAATCACTGCTGGAGGAAAGTGCACACAAACACATCACTCATAATCATTGCAGGACACACACACACACACACACACACACACACACTCACCCACTCATGTGCGCACACAAACATTCACCCACTCACCAATTTAGCGTCTGCCTTGCCCTGTTCGGGAACCACCCCCGAGCCAATTAACCAGAGAGAACATGCCCACATTTGAGCAGCCGTGTGTGTGTGCGTGTGCGTGTGCGCGTGTGCGTGAGAGTGTTAGACAGGTTCCGGTGCGTGCATGTGTGTGTGACAGGGCTCAGGTTCGGGGCGGTGCTTTCGGCCCGTCCGACCCGTATTCCAGAGGAGAGAAGGGGGCGGCAGGAGGAACGGGCGAGGCCCGCAGCCGCTCCAGCCGCTTCCCCCACGAGCCCAGGCACAGCCAAGCGGCGCCGCGACACGGCCGCCATTCGTAGTCCCGGCGCCACGGGGCTTCGACCGTGCCCCGGCGTCTTTCTCCCATGTTCCCGCCGTGTTCCCGGCGAGCGGGCATCTCGGCTCCTCGTCAGGCCCGGGGGGATAATGGACGCGCCGCGCGGGGAAGATGGGAGCTCATCCAGGCGGGGGGACAATGGCCCAGGACCCCTTGACTCCCGCGCTGCTAATGGAATCTGCTAATTAGCCAGTGGGTAGGCGGAAGGGGAGAAGTGCTCGGTGTGTGTGTGTGTGTGTGTGTGTGTGTGTGTGTGTGTGTGTGTGTGTGTGTGTGATAGCACCAGACCTCATTTTTCCTCGTTAGAGACAGACTTCCGTCGGTCTCGGAGGAACAGAGTGATGTGCTCTCTTATTTCTCTTACAAAGGAGAGTGCCCGCATGTCCCCCACCTACCCCACCCCCACCTATCTCTGTCTCTCTCCCCTCTTTTGCTTTCTCTCTCTCTTTCTCACTCTCCGCCTCTCTCTCACTCTCTCTTTCTATCTCGCTGCGTCTCTTTCATTTCACTTCGTTTTATCTCAATTCCTTGCCCACTTTCTCTCTCTCTCTCTCTCTCTCGATCTGCATTTAAATCCCCCCTCACGTTGTCCTGGTGAAGACCGTGAATCTCAAATCGGTACACTTTGTACTTGGTGTGTTGAGCCTGTATAGCTGGCCTGCAATCTCCCCGGCAGAGCCAGCTAGTCACACTGTTATGGTTATTTTTCTGATAGCATCTCTGCAATTTTGTGTCCCGTAATAATTTTTAGGGCTTCAAATAGACAGTGGGCGTCACCATATTTAAGCTCTGCCAAGCAGTTCTACCCCAAAAAGTTGTGTGGGTGTGTGTGTGGGTGCGTGCGTGCGGCGCGTGCTTGGCTGATGATTCTCCGAGAATCCTAAATAACGAGACTAAACGCTTAACGTTAGAGCAGACTGCGGCGGATGTGCCAGGACATTGTGCCCCTCTGCCCTGGTTCCTCCCATCAGTCTGCCCAGGGCTGTGCCGCCCAGGGCTGCAGCACTGCGGCGCCACTCGGAGCGGGCGAGGGAAACGGCGGGGGGAACGTTTCCCTTTTGAAGAATTTCAATCGCGCACATTTCGATATACATGATACATGTATGATATGATCATACATCATACAAGCAAATATTTGTCCCAGGCCTACGGCGATTTGATTGATTTAGCATAAAAAAACGACTGTTCTGTACATATCAGAAGTAACAATTGTTTTCTGTCTTCGGTTGGGGCACCAGTGGCACAGCGTGATGGTTGGAGTCCATAAGGGGGGGATGGAGACGTGAAGAAGCATTGATCTTCCCTTGAAGAGGGAAGTAAAGGTCCTTTTGGGATGAGGAGTTTGGGGGAGGGGGCTTAAAAGCAGGTACTCCATTTGATTGGGCCGCGTTAAGTAGAGGAGCTCATTTTTTATTGGTGATCAAACTGTTTCTTTTTTTTTGGTGTGTCTGAAAATTATAAAAAAAAAAAAAAGAAGGAATGTTCTGAGAGAGGGGATTGGAGCCGGGACGGGACAGCGTGTTGTTCGTCCAGCAGGCCACCGGCTCATCCCAGGGTGGGTCGGCCAGCGTCGGTCCCCACCGGAGACCCCCTGCCTGGGGGAACGAGTGGCGGCTCTACCGGACATCGTCTTCCAGGGACGTGCTCCCCGCGTTATGATCAGCCCACGATCCCGTACTCCCTCGTCTCCGGTTCCCGCGAGGCTTCCGCAGCGTTCGTCAGGAAGGTGTCGATGGGATTCGACGGGAAGCCAGCGTTCCGACAGCCTGGCCCATGCGCTGTGACGCGGGGGTGTGTGCGTGTCGGATTGCCGCCAGGCTTCCCGCTAGTTTTCCGGAGATTGAACGACTGTATTTCACTTTGCCGATCCTTCCGGGCCCTGTAAGAACACGACATTCCGGTCCTGTGTGTGTGTGCGTGTGTGTCGGCTGTGTATGTGTGCATGTGCGTGCACACGGACACACACACACACACACACACACACACACACCCACACGCACGTCGATCCGGTTGTCCTTTTAATCAGCAGCCCTGTGCCCCCAGTCTCCTACAGAGCTGTCAGTGGCTGAGTGATTGCGGAGGTGCCACGCGGCCGGCGGATGCGGGCCAGGCGAGGGGATTACCGAGCTCTTACCTGCTGTCTTAATCAAGGGAATTAATGTTACCCTGAATAACGCCGGCTAAAAATACCCACTGCTTTGATTGAGAGGCCCTCCCAAGGGGGGAGGGGAGGGGGGTGGCGGGGAGTTAAGGAGGGCGTATGTTTTATAATTTCCCGGGGTTTCGAGGATCCGGGCTGGATGGCTTAATGGCTCCAGTGGGGGGTGTATTACCGTTACCGGTCTTTTTAAAAAAATTTAAAGTTTTTTTTGCTGTGGCTTAAAGCAGGCATTAGTAACGCACCGCGAACAAAGTTGATTACCGCTCCGCCGCTCGGAGTCAGAGACGGGAAAAGACTCCCGAGCCACGGCAGCCGGTGGCGGAGGACGGACGGGACACGCGAGCCAGCGCAGTAATCCCACGCGGGGGGAAAGGGGCGGGGCGTCCGTGGCGGTGACTCCCGTGGGAAGACCGGGGGCTAGGGGGAAGGTCGGCGTATGTAGCCTGAGGTGGCACCCCGGTTCACTCCGCGGCACGTAGGTGTCGGCAAGGCGATGTCGTGGCCCGGGCGCGTCGTCCACGTGAAGCGGCTGAACGCTCAGGGTGTTACGAGTGGCAGGGTGTTTATTTGAAGATGAAACCTACGTCTTGGTCGTTTTTTATTTTTTTTGTGGGAGCCAGCGCGAGCGTGGAATGGATTTCACACCGTCCCGGATGCTTCCCTGATTCGAGGAGCTCTCCGGAAAATGAGTGCGCCATCAATCACGAATATGAAAAAGACTGTTTTCTGTCTGGCCGCAATCTGTGTCCGTCATAGCTCCATACGAATTTCCTCTCCCGTCCACTGAAACCTTCCCATCACACTCCTACTGCCCTTCCTGTCTTTCTCGCTCCCCCACTCTGTTCCCTGTCCAGCCCTGAAAACTACTTTCCCATCAACAGAACGCTCTTCCTAACGTAAACCTGTGTGTGTGTGCGTGCGCGTGCGTGTGCGTGTGTGCGTGTGTTAGCGTGCGCGAAGCTAACAAGCCCCTGGCTCGAGTCCTCTCCCAGCTGAAGAGGCTGGAGAGCAGCTCTCCACCCTGGGGAGGGAGACCGCTTGACACGGGGCCACAGTGGATCCACCGAGCAGCGACGCCACAGCCCAGTGAGTGAGTGGGAGAGGGCCACTCGTCACTCAGGGGAAGTGGGACGGTGGAGAGCGAGAGGAGGAGGAGGAGAAGGAGGGGAGGTGGTTGGGTTAGGAGACTGTGTGATGGAAAGGGCCGTGCGGATGGGATTGGGACGAGAAATGGGTGGATGGATGGAGAAGGAGGAGAGGAAGAGGCGGCGGGAACATAAATGTCGTCTACGCAGAGGAAATGGTACCCCACTGCCCCCCCCCCCCCCTCTGTCTCTCTCTTACTCTCTGCTCCCCCCCCCCTCTCCCGCTGTTCTCTTTGTCCCCCTCTGTCTCAGGTGTTTTGCTCATTCTCTTAACTCTGTTATGCGGCGACAGCGGCAGCACGGCCTGTCTGCTTCTCCAGCTCTTTTCCACCGTAGCCACTCTGGGAACAGTCGTTACCTGTCACAGCCTCCGCATGTTAAAAGTGGATTTGGCAAAAAGCAGACAGGAAGGCAGAGTATGGGGAAGGTGTGTGTGTGTGTGTGTGTGTGTGTGTGTGTGTGTGTGTGTGTGTGTGTGTGTGTGTCTCTGCCTGGATGTGTGTGTGTGTGTTTCCTCCTTCCTTTTGAATGCAGTTTTGAAAGAAGGATCGAGGAAGAGTGTAAATATATCCGTAGCCCAACTCAACCCCTTTCTCCCTCCTCCGCCACTGCTCCCAATAAGGACAGCTGGTGTGTGTGTGTCTATGTGCGGCTTGTGTGTGTGTGTGTGTGTGTGTGTGTGGGTGTGTGTGTGTGTGTGTGTGTGTGTGTGTGTGTGTGTGTGTGTGTGTCTGCGGTGTTAGGTGTGTGGGCGGGCTTTTCATTTTGCTCTGTTTGAACAGTGTTCGTCTTTACTCCCCCTGTGGGTTTCAGAGCTGAGGTCCACGCAGGACAGCGAGGAGCTTCTGGTGAACGTGGCGGCCACCATCAACAACCTGTCCTTCTACCAGGGCCAATCCTCGGTGATCAAACAACAATCGCTGGCCATCGCCAAGTGTAAGCCGGTGGCGGTGTGGTTTCGTGTGTGTGTGTGTGTGTGTGTTTCAAGTTTCCCTGTGAATCATGGGGTAGGCTTACGCTGGCTGTCTGTCTGTGTGCAGTGATGTTGAAGCTGCTCCTGTGCTCCAGCATGGAGGCGGTGCTGGAGGCCACCCGTGTGTACGGAAACCTGTCCCAGGCCCGGGACGTCCGCAATTTCATTATGCTCAACAAAGGTGTGTTTTGGACACACACACACACCCACACACACTTTCAAATGTCGTCGGTCACACACACACACGTCCTTACCAAACACACCACACAGACCACACACACCCAGGGTCCTGAAGAGGCGAGGGATGATGTGGCCTTTGTGTCTCATTCAATCCCCAGTCCTTCACTTAGCCTCATTTAACGTTGAAGTGTAGGGAGAGTGGATGAGGGCACAAAAGGATCTGACGTGTATCTGTCTTTCATCCCTCCCCTCTAGTCCACCACTTCTTGGTTACTCTCCTGGACTCTAAGAGTAGCGAGGTGTGTTTCTCTGCCTGCGGGGTCCTCACCAACCTGGCTCTGGACCCACCCAGTCGACAAACACTATTAACAGAGGGGGCCACTGCAAAGTAAGGACCTCTGTGTGTGTGTGTGTGTGTGTGTGTGTGTGTGCGTGTGTGTGTGTGTGTGTCTCTGTCTGTGTCTGTGTCTGTGTGTGTGTGTGTCATGGTCTACAAAATGATTGGCTTAAATTGCAAAAAGATCCACAACAACAAGAAAACACTTTTGGCTACGGCGTTGCAAAAGTGCATGTCAAAGGTGAAAGCCCTTGTGTGGAGGTGGAGCGGTTCACTGTGTGTCCCGTACGACGAATCCGAGCCTTTTACCGTGAAACCCACAGAACGCTGTGCTCCTGCTTAAGTAGACACTCCAGTCGAGGGGAGCTAATACCCACCAGCCTGCAGGTCATGTGAATCTCATTCCCAGTCATATGATGTGTGGGTGTGTGTGTGTGTGTGTGTGTGTGTGTGTGTGTGTGTGTGTGTGTGTGTGTGTGTGTGTGTGTGTGTGTGTGTGTGTGTGTG